>SJYT01083073.1:264104-330241 GCA_006410635.1 Cephalophus harveyi
CCCTGGGATTTCTTTGGAAGGAATGATGCTAAAGCTGAAACTCCAGTACTTTGGCCACCTCAGGCGAAGAGTTGACTCATTGGAAAAGACTCTGATGCTGGGAGGGATTGAGGGCAGGAGGAGAAGGGGACGACCGAGGATGAGATGGCTGGATGGCATCACTGACTCGATGGATGTGAGTCTGAGTGAACTCCGAGAGATGGTGATGAACAGGGAGGCCTGGCGTGCTGCAATTCATGGGGTCTCAAAGAGTCGGACACGACTGAGCGACTGAACTGAACTGAACTGATCATTCCCACAATTCAGAAGTCATTTTCCTTTGAAGCAAATATTCTCCTTGTGACCTCTAGTATAATGGGAGATGAAATTATAGAGTGGTATTTTTGAACAGATACATTTCAATACATTAAATCTAGCATGTGTATAGATATGTGTACGTGTATGTCTGTGTGGGTATGTGTCTGTGTCTATGTGTATGTGTACATGTCTGTGTGTCTGTCTGGGTGGGTATGTGTATATGTGTCTGTATGTGTGTCTGTGTGTGGAGGTGTATGTGTATGTGTACGTTTATGTATGGGTGTGTGTTTATGTCAGTGTGTATGTCTGGGGGGGGTGTGTGTGTGTGTGTGCACGCGTTCGTGTCTCCTGCTGGTCTCCTCAGAACACTTCCTTTAGCCTAATGGTTCCCAACTGTTCTGCTCAGTTAGAGTCCCAGGGGAGAGGGAGTTAGAAACCTGATCTTCAGGCTGTAGCCCAAGGATCAGTTAAAATCAAATCAGACTCCCTGGGGAGGTACCCAGGATCAGCACTTTTCCGGCCCCCACCCAGATGATTTAAATGTTTAAACAGAGTTACGAACTGATTTAGTTAATGATCTTACTTAAAACTGCAGGAGAAAGATAGACGTGATAAAAATCGCAACACTTTCCTTTGCTGTAACCCCACAAACTCAGGACCTTAGGACGGTGGTCCCAACATGGCAAAGTCAGACCTGATGGAGTCTGAAGATTTCAGTCCTTGAAAAAAGACTCTGCAGGGAAAAAAAGTGCTCAGAGAGACACTCCCAGGAGCTTAAATAGGGCCTTCCTGGTTTAAAATGTCAGAGAACCGAGAGCAGCTCCACCTGAGAAACCCCCTCGTGTGGCTGGTGGAGAAACTCTGCCCTGCGGCCTGGGGGAGGGCGCGGGCAGCAGCCGGGCAGGTTTCTGCATCCCTGCAGGCCAGGTGCTGTTTGGCTGTTGAGTGAGAACTGTCATTAACACCTGTGCTGTGCTGTGCTGAGTCGCTCAGGCGTGTCCGACTCGGTGACCCTGTGGACCGTAGCCTGCCGGGCTCCTCTGTCCATGGGATTCTCCAGGCAAGAATAGTGGAGTGGGTTGCCATGCCCTCCTCCAGGGGATCTTCCCAACCCAGGGATCAAACCTGTGTCTCTTACATCTCCTGCATTGGCAGGCAGGTTCTTTACCACTGACACCACCTGGAAAGCCAGTCGCTAACACATATGCAGTATCTATTCCACGCCAGATGCTATATTTCAAGTACATTAATCTTCTCAATAACCTGTGAGATAAATACTATCCTCACCTTTATTTGACAGATGAGGACACTGAGGCTCAAAGAGGGTAAGTAACTTGCCCAAGATTATTCATATGCAAACTGATAGAGCCAAGATTCACATTCTATCTGTGCTTTTCCTTGCTGGGCATTTAGGGTATTGGGCTCCTGGCCAGATGAGGCTAGAGATGGAGCAAGACAGAGCTGCGCTCTCACGTGGGCCGGACAGCCTTGGGAAGGGCCAGGGTCTGTGCCGTCAGTTAGGACAGTGTTAGTAAATTCATTTTAAAAGACAGCACCCATCGTTTTTAGATATAATTCACATATCATAAAATTCACCCTGTAAAATTCAGGGAGTTTTAGCGTATTCGCGGAGTTGTGCCTTCATCACTGCTGTCTCATTCCAGAACACTTCTGTCACCTTAAAAAGAAACCCATGCCCAGTGCTAATAGTCACTCACCACCCCGCCTTCCTCACAGACTCACAGCCCTGGCATTCAGCCTGCTTTCTGCCTCTATGGGTTGGTCCCGCCTGGACTTTTCAGGCAATGGAATCATACAACCTGGGGTCAAACTCAACTCTCCTTGTCAACCTTCTCTTAGTGCCTCCCGCCTTTAATTTATCCTTGTTTCTTCCCAGGATGTTTTGCCATAGTTTAGACAAACATCATGATGGTTTACTGCCTTCACATTTCTCTTAAAATGTGCTCAGAGACCAACGATTCCTCTCTTTCCTGTTCCTCCAACCCTGGATGCTTGCATCTGAGCTCAGGGCTTAAGGCTGAAGTTGAGCTAAGAAAAACATCAAAGAATCAGAACAAGAGGTGGCATGAATTGGGAGACTAGCATGGACATATATCCTCTGGAGTAGGAAATGGCAACCCACTCCAGTATTCTTACCTGGAGAATTCCATGAACAAAGGAGTCTGGTGGGCTACAGTTTATGGGGTCACAAAGAGTCACACATGACTAAACAACTATCACACACACACACAGCTTCATGTATCCCGCTAGCTGCTAATTACAGACTACAGGTTATGATGAAAATATATACATAACGTAATATTTAAACAACACATTAAAATGTGTGTTATGTTAGACTTGCATAAAAACATTACGTAAATAAAAAATACTTAAAGTATATTTACCAGAATGAACTGGGGCTTCCCTGATAGTTCAGTTGGTAAAGAATCCACCTGTAATGCGGGAGACCTGGGTTCAATCCCTGGGTCGGGAAGATCCGCTGGAGAAGGGATAGGCTACCCACTCCAGTATTCTTGGACTTCCCTGGTGGTTCAGCTGGTAAAGAATCCACCTGCAATGCGGGAGACCTGGGTTCAATCCCTGGATTGGGAAGATCCCCTGGAGAAGGAAATGGCTACCCACTCCAGTATTCTGACCTGGAGAATTCCATGGACTGTATAGTCCATGGGGTCGCAAAGAGTCAGACGTGACTGAGAGACTTTCACTTTCACCAAAATGAATTCTTTATTAGAAGAATTTGCATCCTCTAATCTAGTTTTCCTTTATCTAGTCCGAATCATTTCAGTGTCTATCATCTCACAAAACAAAGATTCTTCCCTGGTGTTCCAGTGGTAAAGACTTCACCTTCTAACGTGGTGGGTATGGGTTCAATCCCTGGTCAGGGAGCTGAGATCCCCTGTGCCTCTTGGCCAAAAAACCAAAGCACAAAACAGAAGCAATATAGTAACAAATAAAGACTAAGAATGGTCCACATCAAAAAAAAGAAAAAGAATCTTAAAAATATATATATCAAGAGGCCTTTTCATCAGGCTGCCCTTCTGCTTCTTTGGGGGAATTCTGTGGTCTATCTATCGACAAGAGTCGATAGATAATGCTTTTGTATTCGTCTTTACAAAATCTCTTTCCTTCTCTGGGCTGAGCCCATGTCCGGTTTGTTCACTGAATGTATCCCATGAGCTTTAAGCAATCCCTTTGGCTTTTTTGGGAGCAGAGATGGAATTAGGGAAATGAACAGATGTGTCTGAGTCATACTGAGAATTTCCCTTTTCATGAGGAATTACCATGATAACTTTTTAAAACTCCAAATAAATTCACTTCCTTCTTCCTTCCACCAGCTGCTTGCCCTGCATTTCCCTTAGTCCTGATTTCACTCCTGCCCCACCAGTCACAACCAGGCCTGGCTTGGGAGAGTTGAAGGCGTCTTCCTCCCTCTGATTGAGGGCAAAAAAAGCCATAGCGTGGGCATCAGATCAGGGTAGATTTCAAGCCTCCCTAGACTGGAAAATTTGCATGAGCCTACACTCCTCTACAAGTGCCAATAAAGCTGCTAACTTGGAGGGTGGGAAAGCATTTAAATGAAGTCCTTTGGCTCATACTATGGTTGCTCCTTGGAAGGAAGGTTATGAAAAACCGAGGCAGTGTATTAAAAATGAGAGACATCATTTTGCCAGCAAAGGTCCACGTGGTCAAAGCTATGTTTTTTCCCAGCAGTCACGTACAGATGTGAGAGTGAAAGTGAAGTCGCTCAGTCTTGTCCGACTCTTTGCGACCCATGGACTGTAGCCTACGAGGTTCCTCCATCCACGGGATTTTCCAGGCAGGAGTACTGGAGTGGGTTGCCATTTCCTTCTCCAGGAGATCTTCCCAATCCAGGGACTGAACCCAGGTGTCCTGCATTGCAGGCAGACGCTTTACCATCCGAGGCACCAGAGTTGGACCATAAAGAAGGCTGAGTGCTGAAGAACTGACGCTTTAGAATTGTGGTGCTGGAGAAGATTCTTGAGAGCCCCTTAGACTGTAAGGGGATCAAACCAGTCCATCCTAAAGGAAGTTAACCTTGAATATTCATTGGAAGGACTGATGCTGAAGCTGAAGCTCCAATACTTTGGCCACCTGATGTGAAGAGCTGACTCATTGCGAAAGACCCTGATGCCGGGAAAAGATTGAAGACAAAAGGAGAAGGAGGTGACAGAGGATGAGACGGTTATATAGCATCAACAACTCAATGGAGATGAACTTGAGCCAACTCTGGGAGATAGTGAAGGACAGAGGAGCCTGGTGTGCTACGGTCCATGGAGTCCCAAAGAGTAGGACATGATTTAACGACTCAACAACAACAAAAACAACTTGCTTTTGGACAGGGCTGGGGTTATTTTTGTTTCACTTGTTACCCCATCTAGAATCTGTGTTTCAACATGTCGCCTCAAGGTGGCAGTAATGGACCACGGAGATTTGTGGTTCTGCGGCTGCTGCTGCTGCTGCTAAGTCATTTCAGTCGTGTCCGACTCTGTGTGACCCCGTAGACGGCAGCCCACTGGGCTCCCCCGTCCCTGGGATTCTCTAGGCAAGAGTACTGGAGTGGGGTGCCATTGCCTTCTGCGAGATTTGTGGTTCACTCCATTACAAACGACTGCAAAGTTTCAAGTCAAGGTTAAGGAGAATCTCAGGGAAATTTGTATGCGATTAAACAGATGCCAAGGTCAGTCACCACCACTGTCTCTTCTTGTTGACTGGGTTGGAGGAAGGAGGGAGAAAATGCCACAGGCTTGTATGAAGAATAAAATGGAATAAGATGACTTGATTGTCCAAATTGTCTTAGTTTATTAAATCATTCCCCTGAATTTATTTACAAGAGATTATGTGTCAGTGTCCTCATATGTAAAAAGGGGCTAATAGTTCCAACTTCATAGGGCTATTATGAGGATTTAATGAGTTAATCTGTATAAAGAGAATGAGTTGCCTAACACATAGGAGCACAGAGACACATGCACACAGCCTCTGTGGGATAGAGACACCTGTGAAACCAGATTAGTCATAACGTCACAAGGAGCTTAAAAGGGAAAAATGAAAGCCTGAAGGAGGTGTGGCAAGGTCTTGGCCAGTTTGCCTTAGGAATGGGCAGGCAGTGAACATTTTAAGAAACGAGAAAAGAGGGTTCGTGGGCTGAGTAGGTGAACAGCGTTGTTTTTAGGAATTAGCTTTTCTTTCTCCAATATCTGAGCCCCTACAAGGTGTGTGCAGGACTGCAGGATAGCAGAGTCAAACGCCCTCCCAGTGGCCTTTCTTTTGGGGACCTAAGGTACAGCCCTCTCCCAGGTTGCAGGATGTCCCGAGCGGAGCCGGGCAGTGTGGAATGAGAGCGGATTCACTCTTTGTGAAAGCCTTGTTCAGAAAGTTCATAGCTTTTCGGTCCTATGTTGGCTTATGTATACCCTGCTATGAGAAAATCAAACACATGGAAACACAGGCTTCTAAATCAAAAACAAGTGGGGAAATCCTTCAAGTAGGGAAAAAACTCTACAGTTTACAAACGAAGTCACCATTTGACTCCCTTAAATCACGGATGGGCTCATTTCCATACCGCTTCCCAGAACCATATTATGGGGGCCGTCATCTCTGAGGGTCTTCTTTAAAGCAGATTCCTTAGAAAGCAAAAATTTTTATATATTATATTCATATAATAATGATATCACTAGCATTTCCATTAATTTGCAAAGGCTTTTTTTTTTTAAGCCATCTGTGTAAAAGGGGAAGAATTTTAACACCTAATGTTCCAGCAGACATGCTACAAAAGCGGTTGTGGGGTTGAGTGTGGGTTTGAAAGGGAAAGGCCCTGCATTCACAGGAAACTCCCACACTGAGCTTCCCAGAGGCTTGTACTGAATAACAGCGGACAGAACAAGACAAGCACCCAGATTGCATCACAACCGCAAACACAAGATCTGCAAAGCGGTACTTTTCCCTTCCCGGGAATATCTTGAGCTTCCCTGGTGGCTCAGACAGTAAAGAATCTGCCTGCAGTGTGGGAGACCAGGATTCGATCCCTGGGTCAGGAAGATCTCCTGAAGAAGGAAATGGAACCCACTCCCAGTATTCTTGCCTGGAAAATCCCATGGACAGAGGAGCCTGGTAGACTACAGTCCATGAGGTTGCAAAGAGTTGGGAATAAATTAATGCTCAGGACCATTTCTAATTAAATCAGGGACCAAGGGCTTCCCGTGGTGGCGCAGTGGTAAAGCATCTGTCTGCCAATGCAGGGGATACGGGTTCAACCCCTGGTCCAGGGATATCCCACGTGTCAAGGAGCAATTAACCCTGAGCACCACAACTAAAAAATAGTCCCTACCCTCCATAATTATCAAAAAGCCCCAGCAGCAAAGAAGACCCAGCACCACCAAAAATAAATAAATAAAACTATAAAAATTAATTTATTAAATTAATAAACAATTTCTGTCTCATTTCTTAAAAAAAAAAAAAATCAGTGACCAAATTCACATCTAGCCCCCTTTTATGCTTTGCAGGAGCTTCAGACTGTGACGTGAGCCTCCAGTTCAGAAAACTTTTCCTTCCAGGACAGTCATAGAAGTTTTAAGAAAAAAGATGGCATCCCTGCCAAACTCACCACAATGGATGAAAGTTTTTAAAGCTTTAAGTCACATTTTTTATTTAAAAAAATATATATTGTGGGGATTACCAACCTGCCTTTAGAAGTTAATGAAGTAATTAATGTAGAAAGCTAGAAATCTATTACCTCAGGATTTCTATGTCATTTGTTAGCTGAGACACGTGTTTATTTTGCTTTCTGGATAACATGGGGACAAGAGGATGCCTTCTGCTTACTTTGTATTCCTTACTGGCCCTACTGCCGTGCTGGTCAGAGTGTGTAACTAAATGCTTGTTGATCTGATTTGCTGACAGTCTAGAGGTCTTTGGTAGGAGAGAGCATTGTATTAGAGTTCTGGCCTGAGATTTTTAAAGGTTCAAGCCTAATAGAGTGTCTGCGACACTATGACATTATTTTATACATTTTCTTCACTCTCTAGAGAGACTTCAAATATCCCAAATGAAAAAACCACAATGCTGATATTTTCTTCTTCCTCAAGTCCACGAGGAAGGTGTAAAAATATATAAGGCAGTAATAACATTACAGCATCTCTATATAGCAGTTTATGATTTATAAGTACTTCTTGCATTTGGTTCTCATAGCCACCCTACAAGGCAAAAGGCAGCGCATTCGTCAAACTAGTACACAGAGGATGGATAACAACAAGGTCCTACTGTATAGCCCAGGGATCTATGTTCAATATCCTGAGACAAACCATAATGGAAAAGAACGTGAAAAAACATTATATATATATATATACACACATGTATGTATAACTAAATCACTTTGCTGTACAGTAGCAGTTAACACAACATTGTAAATCAACTATACCTCAATAAAATAATCTTAAAAAAAAAAAGGCAGCGCATTCGAGTGTATTATAGTATTAAGGGAACGAGAGGTTTCCAAAACTTCAAGTTCAGATTTCTCTTTGCTGAGCAATTCTTTCTTTAATTCCTCTCTCTCCTCTGACATTTTATTATAAATAGAAATGAGACTTAACTTTCAATACTTGCTTAGAAATCTCCAAGTTTATTACTTACAAGTATACGTTCCATGAAACGCCAGGACACAGTTCAGCCTCTTTGTAGCAAGGATCGATTTCCAGTTCCCAAAACACTTCCTGGTTCCCATCTGAGTTCTCACTACGACTGCCTTTAACATCTACACTTCTACCATCAGCTTCTTTGAAAGCCATCTAGGCTTTTCTCACACGTGCCTCAAAGCTCTTCTAGCCTCTACTCATTACTCAGTTTCAAGGCCACTTCCACCTTTTTTTTTTTTTTTTTCGGTATTTGTCATAGGAGCACCCAGATCCCAATACTAAAATCTGTATTAGTTTGCCAAGGCTGTCATTACACAGCACTACAGACTGGGGGTTTTCTGGAGGCCAAAGGTCCTAAATCAAGCGTCCCCAGGATTGACGTCATTCTGAGGCCTCTCTCCTTGGCTTGTAGACGGCCACCTTCTTGCCATGTCCTCACGTGGTCATCCCTCTGTGCATGTCTGTGTTCAAATTTCCTCTTCTTATAAAGGCATCACTTAATTGGGCTAGAGCCCATCGTAAGGACTTCATTTTAATTTACTTACCTCTTTAAAGACCCTGTCTCCATACACAGTTACATTCTGAGAAATAGAGGGGTTAGAACCTCAATACATGAATTCAAATTCAAAGCAGAACACAATACAGACCACAGCTTTCAGTAGAGCCACAGATGAGAATTAAATCCACAGATGAGAATATTAATATGCATAGGAACTTAAAATCGCACAGCTATTTAATAGTATATTCAAGACCTAGATATGCTAAGTTTCCTCATTCGGTCTCTGAAGGTAGAAAAAAATGTATTGGAAGTATGTGTTCCAAGCAAGTAGACCCACAGAAAAGACTGTCACGAAATAAGACAAAAAGATAAGTAGTGGTCATGGAAAATGCTGGTGACTTTGAAAGGGCTACCGCGAACTGGACAGGTCAAAGCAGTGTAGCGTGCCTCATGTGTTTTGTAAATTGTTTGAAATGTTCAGTTCATGGCAGTGCTTTTATTTTAAGGCTTAACTATTTTTATCACAGTTTCAGAATTAAATGCTTTATCTGCCCCAGAATCATAATCCGGAAAGTTATTAAGAGATCGTATTTTTATCTTATCCTTTGGATGGCATAAATCTCGTCAAAGAAAATTTGAAACTAAACCACTGTACTCGGTGAATTTAAGAGCTGGCACCATGGGCCGAATAAGAACTCGTTCAGTCACGATCAAGCCAACAAAATTAGTGGGAAGAGCCCTGTCTGGCCGTACATCATCCTGAGTCCTGACCTGGAAATCACTCAGCTCTGACTAGCTGCCTCGTTACCAAGGTCACTGGCTTTGTCTCCTTCCTAGAGCTGATCATCCTCTGATGGTTCGGGTTGCCGCTTTGTACACTGGGGATTAACTGTCACAGAGGCTCAGGATCACGTTTGAAATGCACTTTAAAAATGGATAAGCATTTATTAAAGGTAGGGCAGAAACACTGTTACCTGTTATCTGCAAGCAGGAGCCTGTTCTAGGATTTTAAATGTGTGTTCTAATATCACAGGTATATATCAACGTTTGAAAAGAATCACACAATAGATTCAAACATCATTGTGCAGACATAAAAGAGGCATGGACTTCCTTGGGGGTCCAGTGGTTAAGACTCTGCCTGCCAATCAACGCAGGGGACACGGGTTCGATCCCTGGTCCAGGAAGATTCCACACGCTGCAGGGCAACTAAGCCCATGGACACAGCTACTGAGCCCACATGCCCTAGAGCCCGTGCTCCACAGCAGCAGAAGCCAGTGCAATGAGAAGCCCACGTACCGCAATGGGAGAGCAGCCCCGTTCGACGGAACGAGAGAAAGCCCACACACAGCAGTGAAGACCCAGCACAGCCAAAAACAAATAAATAAGTGAGATTCATTTAAAAAAATAGACTTGAAATTTCAGGTTTGTCCTTGGGGTCACTGGGGATTTCCAAGAGCTGAATACAACTCCTTGGACTTTAATTCCGGTCCTTCCCTCGCTGGGACTGTATGACCATTGAGAGCAAGTTTGGGGTAAAACCAAAAATAATCAAGCTGTAAATTGTCACTCACCTGGTGAGTCCAGAAGAAGAGGAGACGAGAGTGACTCCTCACCGAGGTCCTAGAGGTAAAGAACCCCCCTGCCAGTGCAGGCAAAGTAAGAGACTCGGATTTGATCCCTGAGTCGGGAAGATCGCCTAGAGAAGGAAATGGCAACCCACTCCAGTATTCTTGCCTGGAGAACCCCATGGACAGAGGATCCTGGAGGGCTGCAGTCCATAGGGTGGCAAAGAGTCAGACACGGCCGAAACAACTTAGCATGCAGGCGTATATAAGGTCCTTTTGTGTCTAAACTTCATGGGTCAATGCACAGACTTCTCTGTGAGTTGAGCCCAGACAAAACCCCAAGACCCTTTGATTTGGGGGCTTCTGCCCAGGACAGTGGTACTGTGGTTGTCAGACAGCCCCAGGAAAGGAGACAAGAGCTGACGGTTAGAGTATCTCTCCCTGAGCCTGTCTTTGATTTTATGGTAATTAATTTAAAAGGACACTTTAGCCCTCGTGTCAGATAATAGAATAATTGGATTAAGAAGGCAGCCAGCTAGCTTTTCAACTTTTCCTGGCAAGTCACGAGCTGCCCCTTGGCGAGCGGCTACTGCTCCGGACGCATCTGGCGGGTCTCCAGGGGAAGACGGGCAGAAGGGGTGGGAGCAGTCGGACGGTTTCACTGCTGCCAGGGCTGAACTCTCCCCGTCCTCCGCACCTGCCAGCCAGTCACCGGCTCTTCAAAGCTTTACTGGACGTTTCTGCAGCTCAAGTGTCCATCAGCACCTGAACGATCTCCATCGTCTCCCAACGGGCCTCCTTGCTTCCAACATCGCTGCTCCATAATGTACTTTCCACAGGTCAGGGTTAGGGTTAGGGTTAGCAGCCAGGGCGATCCTTGTGACGCATCAACAGGGCCCTGCCCCCCTCTGCAGAGCGAGCCCCCCAGTGTGTCCCCAGCACAGAGCACAGCACAGATTCTGGCAGA
Source organism: Cephalophus harveyi (assembly GCA_006410635.1). Lineage (NCBI taxonomy): Eukaryota > Metazoa > Chordata > Mammalia > Artiodactyla > Bovidae > Cephalophus > Cephalophus harveyi. The sequence goes on from SJYT01083073.1 coordinate 275,103, forward strand.
AGTCCTCACCGGGGCTTTGACTCTGTCCGCATCACCTCCCTGACCTCATCACCTGCCACCTCCCCGCTCCATCACTCTGCAGCCACCTGCCTGGCCCCCTCACGGGTTCTTAAACACCTTTGTTCCCTCTGCCTGGAAGGCACTTCCTCCAGATACCCAGTTTCTCCCTCACTTCAATCAGGTCCTTGGTCAAATGTCACCTTGTTAGAGAGGCCCTGCCTTCCCTCCCAGCTCTCTCAACTCTCCCATCTTTCTTATTGGAAACAATCTCAATGATAAGCTGCAAAAAGAATATATTCATCCAATTATCCACTTATCCAACTGATATATTAAAATTTCTCGAAACTTCCCTGGTGGCCGAGTGGTTAAGAATCCCCTTGCCAATGCAGGGGACGTGGGTTCAATCCCTGGTCCGGGAAGATCCCACATGCCAAGGAGCAACTAAGCCCGTGTGCCACGAATGCTGGGCCTGTGCTCGGGAGCCCACAGGCCACAGTGACTGAAGCCCATGAGCCTAGAGCCTGCGCTTCGCAACAAGGGAAGCCACTGCGGTGAGAAGCCCACACACCTCAATCAGGGAGTAGCCCCCGCTCACCGCAACTAGAGAAAGCCCACACAAAGCAACAAAGACCCAGCCCAGCCAGAAATAAAAGAAAAATAAATTTAAAGATATAACATTTCTCTGTTCAAATTAATGAAGCTCTCTGTTTTCATACTGGGTCCTCGCTGGCAGAGAATATGGGTTCTGAGAGTCTGCAGGTCCCAGGTGATGCTGGCCCAGGAACCACACTCGCAAGAGCAAAGTCACAGAGAGATCACTGTGATGATGGCTGGAAGGCATTGGGGGCCACAGAGGAAGAAGCCGAGGCCATGTGGGTAAGCAATAACGAGGGCCTGGACCAAGCCCGAGGCAGTGGGGATGACAAGACACGGACTGTAGAGACAGCAAAGAGGTGGACCCCACAGGCTTGAAGGGTAGGGCCACCCTTCTCAAGAAACCAGAAGTGGAAACACGGTGGAAGTATCTGGTCTTGGCTACCCGCCGGCTGCGTTCTAGGAGACTGCTGCTGCCTCTGTTTTAGAGGCAAAGTATGCATAAAAGCTCTCTTCTGCATATCCTCTTACCGCATGTCGCATACATGCTTTTACCATTGAATAAATGAAAGGAAATAATCACAAAAATACACACCAACTAACAAAGTTTCAATTTCCCAAATCAAAGATTCTAATGTGAAAGATACTGTGAAAAGCAATGACAGCCTTCCAAGATCTCAGATTCCCTGATCCCAGTGACAGCAAGACAGAAGAGCTTGCACAAATCATTTGGTTTCCTCCATTCTAAGATTGCATTCCTACAAGAAGCATCACTTTATTTCCCTCCAACACGATGAAGCCAAAGGGATGCTTTGTCCCTCCCAAGACCTGTGCAAATAGCTTGTTAAAACAAAAACCACTTCACAGTATAATTTTAAGTCAAAAAGCATTATATTTACTAAGCAGGATCCCAATTTTGGAACCATGTATTGTTGTTTAGTCACGAAGTTGTGTCCGTTTCTCTGCGACCCCATGGACTGTAGCCCACCAAGATTCTGTCCATGGAATACTCCAGGCAAAAATACTGGAGTGGGTTGCCGTTTCCTTCTCCAGGGGATCTTCCTGACCCAAGGATTGAACTCACCTTGGCAGGCAGAATCTTTACCACTGAGTCACCTGGGAGGCTCAACCAAGTATTACACATGCACTAAAAAGTCTGGAATGTCTTAGAATGATTATGATTGTTTTTCTTTTGTTCTTAATTATTTGTATTCTAACATTGTCTTCACAATAAATACACACTGCTTTTGTAAGAAAAAGTCCATGAATGTCTTTAAATGTTAGCAAATACACACTGCTCAGTTTCCAGGCAGGCACCTGGTATTTATTGATTCGTTAGGTGAGTGAGAGAGTGAGAATAAATGAAGATGAATGAAGGCCAAAGGCACAGTCTCACGCAGCGTGTCTTTGCTCGTCTCCTGACCTTCTGAAGGACAGCTGCCACCTTCTGTGCCTGCAAAAAAGTCAGTTCAGCACAGCTCTAGGCTTGCCTTCTGTGGCTGCTCCCCGAACCCAGCAACAGACCACTCACAGAGGAAAAACACTGAAGGCTGTGGCCACAAGGGAAGTTGTTTGACTTTTGTGAATCAAAAGCAAAACTCAGAGGCCCCACCTCCGGTTAATTTCAGGAATAAAGGTGAGTGTCTCCCAGGTAAGCAACATGTTGGCAGCTGTTGAGACAAATCCCCGAAGACCAGACCCCTGTGAGCCAATTAGCAGCTGCTTGTCTGAGAAGATGTTATTATATTCCAGGGTCTAAGGAGCATGCTGGCATTTTAAAGTTAGTTTTGTCATGGATTATTCTTCCATACTGGACCAGGGAGGGATATCGTAGAGCCCTGGCTTCAAACTGCAAGCTGTGCCTTCAGAGGAAGCGTGGAAAATCACACTGCAGCTGAGAAAGCCTGACGGCAGTCAGCACGGTATCTGCTGACACGGTACAGTTCAAATGTAGTTACTCGGCCTTCGGTTGTATGAGCTGATAAAAAAGAAAGAATAAGAGTGTGTTTTGATTATAACAATTAGATAATCGACTTAAAGTCTTCATTCAGGCATCATTCACGCACTGTGCACCTGTTTATATGTTCCACTTTAGCAGCCAAGAGTCACAGCCCTTATGATGAGAACTAATCTGTCCCACCCACGTGGGGTGCTGGGATGCTCAAACTAGTTTGTACCAACTCTTGAGAGCCAACTGTTAACTTTTCTGGATTTTCGAGAGCCAGTTAGTTAGATACAATTATGATTTTAAAACAAATTGTATAAAGCTATGCTTAAATTATATTAAAAGGAGAGGTAATAAGTACTCAATACTTATACTCCTTCCTAATTATTTTACTACATTTTGCTATTATCTGTGGTCTCAAGGTTATTTTCTGCTATTGTGCTTGTGTCATGGAAATATTACATGATGATACGATACTGCACATCTCACGTTGGTAGAGTGAAACCATGGAAGGAGTATTTATATGACAGAAATTGGCAAACACTACTAACCACAGCTTGGTTTATTTTTTTTGGTTGCTTGTCCAGACTTAAGAAGATGACAGAGAAAATGTCAGTGATGCAGATTAAACATAACAGTATGTCGTATCTGTGGCTGCCAGATTGCGAATACCGAAAAAATGAGGAAATACTCTTCTAATCTCAAAAACCATGATTGATTAAGGGACGAAGTCACATATTGGTAAATGAATGGGGTGCCTACATGTCTTCATTTTTTTCTCTTTTGTCTTATTCAAAGGAAGTTACAACACTCATCACACTTATTTGTCAATGCTTCGAATGACTTTGCTGAACTGGATAGTAATCAATCATTTATTCGTAGTCTGATTTTGTCAGTTCATGGTCTGATATCAACTGTAAGCTGACAATGGATGCAAGAGACCAGCAGAAATCAATAAAAACATTATACAAGAATCAACTGGCTGCATGGAATATACAACAAAGAGCATTGTGTATTCTATAATTATTTGTGAACTGTGGGCTAATACAATAATAACAATACAAATATCAAGTTGATAGAAAATATAATGATAAGAAAACTTACTGGAAGTGTGAGATAAGAGAGTGTAAGGCCAGATTGCATTCTCTACTAGAAAATGATTGCACAGCCATTTGCAAATCCTTCAGTGAACACTGTCATCCCTCCCACAGGTCAAAACCAAAAGTTTATCCAACGACGGCAAATATAAAAGAGGAAGGTAGTAATTGACGAGTTCTCAGTGATTGATTCTTTAGCTAATTCTAGATAAAACAGCTTGCTCTCTTGTGCCAAATTTACCAAATTTATCAAACAATATTAGAAGTTGAAGGCAAAAGAAGAATCAAGTTTCTCTTGATGAGTGTGTTTCTTGGAAATGGTGACTTTTTTTTGCTGTTTGAAGGTGGAGAACATGATGAAGACAGAATTGTGGGATTTGGCACGGACTCTGGCTTAGATGACTGGGTGAAATACGAGGACTAGGCAAGAAACGTAACATTTCAGTGGCATCCAGGCACAGGCTACCAGTCATAGACCTTACATATATTGATAAGAAATAGCAGCATTCCTCATCTGTTCATTTGACTTCCAGGAAAATCTGAGGAGACTCATAGTAGATCTTTTGTATTATAAAAGACTTAGATCTGACACTAGACCCTGAATCCTTCACATTTGCCTTTGAGAAAGCAAGTATCATGGTTTTCTCCATGACATACAGGATAAAACTGCAACTATGAATCTATCAGTTCAGTTCAGTCGCTCAGCCACGTTCAACTCTTTGTGACCCCATGGACGGCAGCACACCAGTCTTCCCTGTCCATCACCAACTCTCAGAGCTTACTCAAACTCATGTACGTTGAGTCGGTGATGCCATCCAACCATCTCATCCTCTGTTGTCCCCTTTTCCTTCCGCCTTCAGTCTTTCCCAGATCAGGGTCTTTTCCAAGGAGTCAGTTCTTCACATCAAGGTGGCCAAAATATTGGAGTTTCAGCTTCAACATCAGTCCTTCCAATGAACACCCAGGACTGATTTCCTTTAGGATGGACTGGTTGGATTTCCTTGCAGTCCAAGGGACTCTCAAGAGTCTTCCCCAACAGCATAGTTCAAAAGCATCAATTCTTCAGTGCTCAGCTTTCTTTATAGTGCAACTCTCACATGAATCTATATATATTTTAAATGTATGAAAGTATTTTTTTGCATTTCCATTTTTCACCATATAATCTTTTAAATTTGTTATTAATTTATTAATAAAGTTATTTATCACTAATTTATTTGTTATTTAATTTAATTTCTTATTAATTTTTCATATTTCAATTTCACATTGTGTCCTTTTTAATGTCCTTTTATTTTTTTATTGTTATTCTTTTATGGCAAAATTGTCTCACAGCACACAAATAATTGTGTCGCAAAACTGCGTGGGACAAATATTCTTATGGTAAAAATGCCTAGAATGAGACAAATGAGCTGTGCCATCCTCCTTGGAGTTCAGAGGTTGCTGTCCATACAAAACAAAGGATGTGGGATGTGTTTCCAGTGAACCAGCTCTGCGGTCTGCCATTGCATGGGTTAAACAAACTTTTGTTATAGTAGTCTACCCTAACTACCTACCATTTTAAAGTTTTGGGTGGCATTTAAAACATAAACCAGGTAGACAACATTGCCTGTTTCAGAAAACAAAGCAAAACAAACATAAAAACACATGCTACCCCATCCTATCAGCCAGCCCCTAATATGTCAACGTTGATACTGGTTGGCTTTGAGTGGTTTGACTCCTACTGCCCAAAATATTTATCTTCTGCTTCTCTATGTGCTAGCCTGCACTGACTTAATTAAACAGCAGCACAGCAGAAAGCAATCAATTTGCATTCAATGCAGCATGATTTGTGGGAATTATTTCTCCCACTGAATTCACCATGCTACTTCATAAAAACATGCTCAGGGCTCTGCTGGTGTTTGGGGCTGGAGCTCATGCCCCAGTCGGCATGGGAAATGACACTCTCTCCCCAAGGGGAGTCCCCACCCCTGGTCCCACCTCCCTCTCTCCCTTGATCCTTTGCTGCTTCCTGGGCTCATTCAGTGAAGTGTGTCCAGGTGGCAGGGAGACGGACCCCTGCTGGAGTGGCCCCCAAGCAGAGGACTGGTCAGCTTTAATTACTTGTATTAAAGGAAATGGCAATCCACTCCAATATTCTTGCCTGGAGAATCCCACGGACGGAGAAGCCTAGTAGGTTACAGTCCACGGGGTCGCAAAGAGTCGGACACGACTGAGCGACTGAACTGAACTGAACTGAACTGAACTTCTCAGAGCAACAGAGATGGCTGCTGAATGACAGAGCACGTAAAAGGCTAAGCCCGTAATTAATCTTTGCAGAGCATCAGATTCTGGCAAGCGTGATAAGCTGATGCTTGCCCTGTATGTCTGTCCACATGGCCCTCTCCAGTCCCTCCGCGTGTCAGGGAAATGCATGAGGTGGGGAAAAGAAGCGTAGTGTCCATAGCTCAGAACTGAGATCCTAAGAACGAGGACAGAACGTCCCCAGGGTCCCCTGAGCAGGTGTGGAAACAGCAGAAAGGATGCTAGCTGAACAGAAACGGTTCTATGTTCTTAACTGTGTGGCAGAGTCCTTCCCAGCCTGACAACAGAGCAGCTGCCTAGGAGACGGTAGTTTCGCTTTAGCAGAAGCGCTCTTCTTGCTCCCTGCCATTTGTTTCTTTGCACATAGTCCTGTATGAAAGATCGCCCAGGTCACTATAGTCTACACTCGCTTCCTGAACTCTGCGTTCCTCCAAAAGCCTGGAGATCAGAGAGTTGACCGGAAACAGAACATCTTCAAATCTTCACAGATGGTTGCCAACATCCCAGGGGTATAGGTAAAGAGGCTGCCTTTTGTGGTAGAAGAGGAAAGATGCATTTCCCCTGGTGACGCAACTGGTAAAGAATCCACCTGCAATGTGGGAGACCTGGGTTCGATCCCTGGGCTAGGAAGATCTCCTGGAGAAGGGAACAGATACCCACTCCAGTATTCTGGCCTGGAGAATTCCATGGACTCTGTAGTCTGTGGGATCGCAAAGAGTCGGACAACTGAGCGACTTTCACTTTTCACTTTTTCTGAAAGTACGGCTGAGCCCACCTTCCAGCTACAGGGAATGCATTGGCTCCCACTCGCAGGACCAGAGGTAAACTGAAGGGGGTCGATGAGGAGTGCAGGTTCCCAAGCCTGATGCCTCACACCAGGCAGTCTCTCAGATGCGTGTGCCTCATGTTAGCAGGCGCCCCACAGACAGATAAATGTGACTTCGCTTGTGTGTGAAGGCGCCCCAGGAAAGCCACCTCCAGACTGGCCTCCATGGGGCCTTAAAGCCTTTCTCTGCTCGGTTCATTCGAGCTGCCCTCATCCACCCGCCCTGCCTGCTTCTCCATCCTCCTCCACGCCCAGCAGTCTGGCCACAATGCCAGGGAGCAGGAGGGGAAGAACAGGAAGCCTTTTAGTAGAACCCGTCTCACTGTTTAATAAGAATCTCTCTCCCTTTGCATGTGCACGTGGAAACACGCAGTCTGAGCAGAGTCAGGGGTGGAGTCGCTTTCCTGCTCCCTGGCCTAGCACAGGGGTCCATCCCAAGTGCCATCAGGGCCAGGTGAGGAATCCGGCCGTGGTTAAGTATCTCTGATGACGGTCAAGGTCATCCAAGATGACTTCAGATGATCCTGAGATTCTTGTTGAGTCAAAATTATTTCCCTGGTTAAGTGTCTCTGATGATGGTCAAGGTCATCCAAGATGACTTCAGACGATTCTAAGATGCTTGTTGAGTCAAAATTATTTCCCTGTACCTTTTACCAATTGATATGTTCTTTGGAACTTATTGAACTGGTCCAATCTTGCCTCCACTTGAGGGCTGCTCCTCAGGTACTGAAGCTAAGTATGAGTAACCTCCTGGAGCCTGTCTCCTCTGAATTCCAGTGTACTCGTTGTGCTGACAGCTCTTCCTAAAACCATCCTCCTTTGGGTTCAGTTCTACTCAATTGTAGGCCCTAAAAGGCCAGAACCATTTGTTACTAATCTTTGATTACATTACCCAGTTCTAAGATATACTTGGTACTCACTCATTTATTCAACTCCCGTTTATAGACCAAGGGCTTCCCAGGCGGCTCAGGGGTGAAGAATCAGCCTGCCAAGCAGGAGGTGTGGGTTCAATCCTGAGGTCAGGAAGATGCCCTGGAAAAGGAAATGGCAACCTACTCCAGTATTCTTGCCTGGGAGATCCCATGGATAGAGGAGTCTAACTGGCAAAGAGTCTGACACAACTTAGCAACTAAATAGCAACAAATTTACAGACCAGCCACTAAGTGCCAGGCATTCTTCTAGGCTCAAGGATACAAACAAAGCAAATGAAGTCCTTGATTTCATGGAGCTTACTAAGTAAGCTTACTTACTTAGGAAGACAGACAAAGGGCAAATAAATAAGAGTATATCCATATAATGGATAAGTGTTAAGAAGAGAACTAGACAAGATAAGGAGATAAGAAATAGAGGATACAATTCATAAAAAAATGTGTTAATTTAAAATCCAAATAGACTTCCATCTCAGTCTGCATGGACAAAGGCACCAGATGAGTATTTGTGAACATATTCTTCTATCCTCAGGGAAGACACTGTTGAAGAAAAGGATCCATATTCCAGCCAATAGAGGGCAGCTGAGTGCAAGACATATTTCTGTGAGCTGAGCACAGAATAAAGCGTCCCACTCCAGCAACTTGGAGACGACCCCAGTCATTGTCAAGCAAGTGAACTATCCCATCGTCCCCAACCAGGAAAATCTTCTCAATAACTTCTTATTATTAATTGTCAGCAGACCATAAGAACACGTCTACTACGCTGAGAATTTTCTTTCCTTACATGTGCAGAACCAGTAGTCCAGCCTAATAAGGCAGAGGCCAGTTTCAGAAGAAAAAATTATTCTTTCCTCTAGGATTTTTCTCAGGTTGAGTTCATGAGCTACACATACAGAAATAAGACTTCGGTTACTTCTCACAGCCTAAAGAGACTTTGTCTGCAATGTTTGCTCAACAACCCCCTCAGTCAACGAAGATTTGATTAATGAAGCTGATTCATGAAGTCAGTTGTTTGGACACCATTAATGTAGATCCTGACACAGTGGTCATTGAACAAAAGGGCACAGGAAAAATGGCTGTATCTTTGGAGAAAAGAATAGGAGAGAAACAACAGATTATGTTCCTTATTACCCTCAGCCTACAAAGTGAAACTACGGCTAAAATATCCTGAAATTCATAGTAAGCATCTAGTCCCACCTGACGCAGTAAGCATGAACAAGATTTCAATAAAATCCAGGACCTGCAAAATCAGCCCCTGTGAAGGTGTGTCCCACCTCGATCAGCCCCTCTCCAACAACGATGTCCAGCACACACAGGAAATACTCGAAACGTATTTTTACTGCAAGGCAGGGGGTGGGCATCTGATAAACCTTCTCTTAACTGCCATGCTCTTTTCCTGGAGACTGAGTTAATGGCTCAGCGGTTTGGCCTCTACAGTCTTCTCCCAGGGCTATTTATGTTGCCTGCTGGTCTTACCTGACTGCAGGTGCAAGACAAAAAAACACGCATCTAAACACTGAAGCATAATAATAATTTCAATCATCACAATTTATTGTGCACTTGTATGTACAATGTTAGTCGCTAAGGTGAGTCTGATTCTGCACGACCCCGTGGACTGTAGCCCACCAGGTTCCTCTGTCAATGGAATTCGCCAGGCAAGAATACTGGAGAGGGTTGTCACTTCCTTCTCCAGGGGATCTTCCCAACCCAGAGATCAAACCCATGTCTCCTGCATGGTGAGCAGATTCTTTACCATCTGAGCGACCAGCTGCTGCTGCTGCTAAGTCACTTCAGTCGTGTTCGACTCTGTGTGACCCCATAGACGGCAGCTCACCAGGCTCCCCCGTCCCTGGGATTCTCCAAGCAAGAACACTGGAGTGGGTTGCCATTTCCTTTTCCAATGCATGAAAGTGAAAAGTGAAAGTGAAGTCGCTCAGTCGTGTCCCACTCTTCGTGACCCCATGGACTGCAGCCTACCAGGCTCCTCCGCCCACGGGATTTTCCAGGCAAGAGTACTGGAGTGGGGTGCCATTGCCTTCTCCTTGAGCTACCAGGGCTTGGTCTATTCTCTCTTGTTCACACATTACACTACTTACCACCTCCTCTACTGTATAATGATAAGGACATTTTACTCATTTTACTATGATGGAGGTTCAGAAAGTTCTAGTAAGTGGAAATCTCAGGCTATCCATGGAAGGCTGTAAAACCTAGACTGACATCATTACTTAATTCTTACTGAATGGAATTTTGGGGACGAAATTGTTTTGAGATGCAAAAGCTTCAAGAAAATGCATCTGGAGAGACTTGTGTGGTTTAGTGCCATGGAGATGACGCAATGGACTGGCTTGGAAATCTGGAGAAGATGACGAAGAATAAATAAACATTTGTTTTCTTTTACAAGCTTTTTCTTTTCCATCTACATAGCTTTCCCATTAGTGAAATTCATACTTCATAAAAGTAATTGGAGATCCACGTCATGGTGGGGGATTTCATTTCATTCTTTCCCTTTCTGAACATAAAACACCCATTTTTGATCTGTGTTTGTTTACAAGACCTTCTGTTTCTCCAACAGAGCAGGAAGATGTCACAAAAGTCACCAGAAAATGTGCAGTTAGTGAGCTAGGAGGTATGTGTTTACATCACACAGCGTTGAGTCTGCGTATCCCATCTCTCCTTCCCAATGCCTGCATCCCTATGCTGTTGCTACATGCACTTGAGAAGGCTATTTTGGGCGAGTCACAGTAGAGAGACACTTCTTCAACTCCAGGGATCTCTCCAGTTCAACTGGAGTGGGTATCTAGGAGACACTGGGACAGTGGCGCCCCTCTTTGGAAGATAGGAGAAGGACCGGCTGACAACCCTCAGTTCAGTCGCTCAGTCCTGTCCAACTCTTTGTGACCCCATGGACTGCAGCACACCAGCACCAACTCCCAGAGTTTACTCAAACTCGTGTCCATTGACTCAGTGATGCCATCCAACCATCTCATCCTCTGTCATCCCCTTCTCCTCCTGCCTTCAATCTTTTTCAGCAACAGGGTCTTTTCAAATAAGTCAGTTCTTTGCACCAGGTGGCCAAAGTACTGGAGTTTCAGCTTCAGCATCATCCCTTCCAATGAACACCCAGGACTGATTTCCTTTAGGATGGGCTGGTTGGATCTCCTTGCAGTCCAAGGGACTCTCAAGAGTCTTCTCCAACAGCACAGTTCAAAAGCATCAATTCTTTGCCACTCAGCTTTCTTTACAGTCCAACTCTCACATCCATACATGACTACTGGAAAAACCATATCTTTGACTAGACAGATCTTTGCTGGCAAAGTAATGTCTCTGCTTTTTAATATGCTGTCTAGGTTGGTCATAACTTTTCTTCCAAGGAGCAAGCGCCTTTTATTTTCATGGCTGCAGCCACCATCTCCAGTGATTTTGGAGCCCCCGCCCAAAATAAAATCTCTCATTGTTTCCATTGTTTCCCCATCTATTTTCCATGAAGTGATGGGACTGGATGCCATGATCTTAGTTTTCTGATTTGGCCCTGGTTTGCTTTAAAGCGATCGTTAGCAAACAGGGCAGAAATTTCCCCAACAAACACTTTGCTGTGCTCCCCTTCAAAGCCTTGTTAACAACGAGGCGCAAGCTTCCTCTCACGGTTCCAGCGTCACTCCCCCAGTCTTGTGAAGCCCTGCACTTNGGCCCTGGTTTGCTTTAAAGTGATCGTTAGCAAACAGGGCAGAAATTTCCCCAACAAACACTTTGCTGTGCTCCCCTTCAAAGCCTTGTTAACAACGAGGCGCAAGCTTCCTCTCACGGTTCCAGCGTCACTCCCCCAGTCTTGTGAAGCCCTGCACTTTGGCAAACACCATCACACCCATTACCATCTCATTTAATTTAAACAAATGGACCAGTTGAACAAAAGCAAAATCGTTCTTTTCTCAAAATAACTGCTACACGAGCCAGCTTGGTCTGTTCATTAGCGCTTTGCACTGTGCATCACACCCGTGCAATTAGCGACACCTCTGTTCCCAGCCTCTTGGGGTCCTCAGGCTTCCTCAGGGAGCACGTGAACCTTAAAGAACACCGAGCTGGAGAACGGGCCCTAGTGTCACGGGCGCGGCCGTGACTCAGAGCCCTGGCGGGTAGACTTGTGTATCTGGGTCACCCAGATTGCACTGGGTGCTGCTGGAGGGTCTGCCTTCAACAAGCACCAGCCGTGGGCAGGACATAGAATTCGCCTTCATTCCCTGAAGGAAAAACCTCACTCCACAGTATATGGAGGGACGTACACTTCAGAAGATTTGATAAGGAGAGGTGGGTTCTGGGGGACTACCCTGGTGGTCCAGTGGTTACGACTTCAAATTCCAATGCAGGGGGTGCAGGTTCGAACCCTGATAGAAGAGCTAAGATCCCACATGCCAAAAAACAAAAAAAATTAAAACAGAAGCATTGTTGTAACAAATTCAAAAAGACTTTTTTTTTTTAAAAAAAAGAGAGGGTTCTGATGTTTGCAAGTGGCAAGTGTGAAAGTGAAAGTCACTCAGTCGTGTCTGACTCTTTGTGACCCCGTGGACTGTAGAGTCCATGGAATTCTCCAGGCTAGAACACTGGAGTGGGTAGCCGTTCCCTCTTCCAGGGGATCTTCCCAACCCAGGGATCAAGCCCAGGTCTCCGGCATTGCGGGCGGATTCTTTACCAGCTGAGCCACAAGGGAAACTTTTGCAGGCGGCAAAGGTCAGCAAAATCCCAAATGGCATCTTTCTGACCCACATGCCCCGTGGGCCACCAGCTGCCTCATCGCCCGCCACCCCTCCTCAGGCAGCATCTCCTAGCCTCTGGATTCTCCCTCCAGCTCTTTACCTCTCATCCTTTCTTTTCAGGGCTTTGCACTTTTCTCCTGCCGCTCCAAACTTGTCTCCCCACAGCCGCTCATTCATTCATTCATTCATTCATTCCCACCTACTGAGGAGCTTCGATGCATCCGTATTCTAGGTGCAAGAGCGGCACCAGGAAACAGAACAAAGCCCGCACCTTTATGTCCTTTACGTTCTTCTCAGAAAGGCTTAGAGCACAGAATCCACATATAGTAAATGCACTGCTACATGGTGAATGGTGCTGTGGAGAGAAATAAAGTGGAAATAGGATAAGCCAAGATGAGAAGGGGAAGTTCGAGACCGGCCACTGGCTCCGGGTCAGGGGCGATTGAGCCTCCCCATGGGACAGGTCCCAATGGCTGGAAACGCTGTTTATTGTTACACCTGTCAAAGTGCTACTGGCAGGTGGTGGCTGGGGGCCAGGGATGCTGCCAAACACCTTACAATTCACAGGAAAGCCCCACATAGCCAAGGATGCTGTACCCTCAAGCGTCACCAGCGCTGAGCTTGAGAAACCTGCAATCAGGCATCACCCAACAAGGAAACAAAAGCCACACAGTATCCTGAACAAGGAAAGGGAAAGGTAACGACTTATTAACCTGGGATCGACAGGCAGTGGGCACTGGCTGGGGAGAGTTAAAGAGAATTCTAAAGGAAATAGAAGCAGCGGCCGTAAGGCATGTACACGCCCCCCAGGGCTGAGGTGGACCACCTGAAGATGAGCCCAGCTCTGGGGCTGAAAGCCGGACGTCCTTGGAGAGGTCAGGGCTGCAGTTCACGGGCTGGTAGGGGAGTCGCTGCTGGACGAGCTGGACATCTGCCCCCTGGGAGGCCGAGGGAGCTGCTGGCTGGTGGTGGAGCCGTGCTGCGAGGGGCACCGAGCAGGAGGCTCTAGGTGGCTCCGAGCTGGAGGAAGCGGCAGGGCTGCAGGAGTCAAGCGCTGCAGAAAGGGACGCTGCAGGAGCCCCACCTGGGGACGCGGCGCTGCTCCACGTGTCCAGCCTTGGAGAAAGCGTGCTGGGCAGCAGCCCAGAGCTGAGGAAAGCCCACCGGGCACGAGGCCAGCAGGTGGGCGTGCAGAGGGAGGTCTGGAGACAGACTGCAGTGCCATCGGTGGGCACTGCACGGACTGGAGTGGACGTTGTCTGTGTGGGGGCGTGGGGCACAGGGTGGTGGCCGCCGGGCCAGGCCCAGAGCTACGAGCTCCCCAAGGATCTGTACGCCCTGCACATGCATTGCTGGACACACGCCGTGCAGTAGGAGCAAGAGAAAACAAAACCACAGCAGCTCTGGGACCGGAGAGAGAGAAGGCCTCCAGTGCCCGCTCCTGACAGAACTTGGCATCAAACCGCTGCAAGGAGAAACGCTTTCAGAGTCCAGGTTATCCTCACAGAGCAGGTACTCAAGGGTGAATTTGGAGCTGAGAGCCGTCACAGAGGTCCACTCTGAGAAGTTCCCTGTATCCACAGGTTTGGCATCTGCAGACATAACCGACTGCAGATCAAAAATATATTTTTTTTTAATCCAGAAAGTTCCAAAAGCAAAACTTGTATTTGCTGTAAGTCAGCAACTATCAGCATAGCATTTACATTGTACTAGGTATTATAAGTAATCTAGAGGTGATTTAAAGCATGCCAGAGGGTGTACATAGGATATATGCAAACAGCCATTTTATATAAGGACTTGAGCATCCTTGGATTTTTGGTAACCATAGGTGGGGGAGTTGTCCTGGAATCAAACCCTCAAGATACTCAGAGATGACTATATTTCAATATTTGCACTGAGGTCTCGATGGAGGGAGGGAGGAGCTGTGAAGATACCGAGAGGCAGAAGGAACAGGTTCAAAGGCCCCCAGGTGAGGTGTAAACAGAGATGTTCATTGTCTATTACCATCCACAGCAACAAAAGCTTCTCCTGACAAGGCAGCAGCCAGGGATATAAATCACTGAGTATTCCTGATGCTTCCAAATCTTAGTTTTGATTGGCATTTGACTTAGATACACTTTTTTGGCTAAGGATTTACACAAATACAATAGATTGTACCAAAGGACTGCCTCGGATGTCTGCACTTGGATTTGATTCCAGCTCTGCCACTTATTGGGGGCTTCCCAGGTGACTCAGTGGTAAAGAATATGCCTGCCAAGGCAGGGAACACAGGAGATGTGGGTTCGATCCCTGGGTCAAGAAGATCCTCTGGAGTATGTGTGTTTAGTCCCTCAATCATATCCAGCTCTTTTGACCCCATGGACTGTAGCCTGCCAGGCTCCTCTGTCCATGGGATTATAAGAATACTGGAGTGGGTTACCATTTCCTTCTCCTGGGGATCTTCCCAACCCAAGGATTGAACCCACATCTTCTACACTGCAGGTAGATTTTTTACCACTGAGCCACATGGGGATATCCCATTCCCTTAGGAAATAGCAACCCACTCCAGTATTTTTGCCTGGAAAATTCCATGGACAGAGGAGCCTGGTGGGCTACAATCTATGGGGTCAGAAAGAGTCGGACATGATTAAGCAACGGAACCCACATACACTGCCACTTTTTTAAAAAGAGGATGAGGGATATATGGTCTCTGACTTGAAAAGTCTTAAACATATCTGCACTTGTAACACATCTTTCTACACATGGGAAGAAGGAAAAAATTTCACCTTTGTCCCTGTCCCAACCACGTTAGTTTCTCAGGCTCAAAACTGTAGAAGTAGGAAAGACCTTCACACTGGGAGTATAACCATCCATTTTATAGATGAAGATGAGGCCCAAGCGCTAGCAGGATTAGGAGGATCCAATGGGCTGAGACCTGACTATTCCTGTTGGGCATAAGAATGTCAAGGAACTCACAGCTGGAGGGCTCCCTCGGTGGGAGCTTCTAGAAGGGGAAAGCTAGAGACAAAGGAGGTCCAATCAGTTCACCTTCAAAGGCTCAGGGAGATTTCCTGTGGTAGACACCTGAGAATCTCTTACTTAGGTACTTGCCTATTTCTCCCCATGAAAATAGATGGTCTATGATCTCGGGCTCTTTGTATATCTGGTTGTCTCCATAGCCATCACCCCTAAACCTGTCCAGGAGCTCAGAAAATGCTGAAGGAGGACTTGCCACCTCCATGAGCCAAATGCTCCCTCTGAGTTCAGAGGTCATGATGAAAACCCCAACTCTGCCTCTTGGCCTTGGTGCCCCTTGTTTGGGTAGAACTCCATGGTACAGCTAAAGACAAATACAGTTAAACACTGCAGCCGCGAGCACTGCCTCCATCAGTAACAACAGTATTTTTGAAAGTGTTCAGAAATCAAGAGTAAACAAGTGCTTCCATATACATTACTGGATTGTTCCCAATGCATTAGCAATGCTTTTTTTAATCGTGAACTTTATATCACTAGTAGCCTTATTTCTTGGGTCTTTTGTCTCTTTCCAAAGGGTTGGACTGAACCTGGTAGAATTACTGGGGACAGAACTGGACTGGGAAGATCTTGGGCTCAATTATGACCAGAATGATGTATGCTTAAGTGACCTGAAGGTGCAGCAAGCATAGGACCAAGATTGTTACCAAGAGAAGCCACGTTTGCCCCAGAGACCACACAGCGCTTCACATCGAATCAAAAAAAGAGAAAGAAGAAGGGGTGGAAGTCAGAGAACGAGCAGCAATGTCTTGATTGCTGCCATGATTGAGAACAGGAGCAGGGTTCAGCAGGAATTTATAATGATGGAAAAGCGACCTCTTCATTTGGTGCCTGTACCCAATGCGGGCAGAATGGGGATTTAAAGGAGCTTTCAGATGGGCCGCCAGCAGGTCACCTCACAGGCTTTGCAGTCAGTGGAACGTGAAAGAGATGCATTTTCATAGGGGATTAAGTCTGATAGATGCAGACAGCCTTTTTCTCTGTGGGTTTGTCATCACTTGCTTTGAATCCTACAAAGAGCTTTAATGCAGGATATGAAGCCATGTAAACATTCAATAACCAGGTGTACTTGCCACTTTTAAATAATTATTTCTCTTGGACAGCAAGGACATCAAACCAGTCAATCCTAAAGGAAATCAACCCTGACTATTCATCGAAAGGACTGATGCTGAAGTTGAAGCTCCAATACCCAGGCCACCTATCGCGAAGAGCCAACTCTTTGGAAAAGACCCTGATGCTGGGAAAGATTGAAGGCAAGAGGAGAAGGGGATGACAGAGGATGAGATGGTTGGATGGCATCACTGACTCAGTGGTCATGAGTTTCAGCAAACTCCATGAGATCGTGAAGGACAGGAAAGCCTGGCATGCTGTAGTTCATGGGGTCACAAAGAGTCAGACACAACTTAGCTATTGAACAACAACCAGGACTAAAGCAAAGGCCTTTTTATGAGAGAAAATGGAAACTTTATATAAAGTGTGCAGTTGAGATAATGTCCTAGATCATTCAGAAAGAAACAAATAACCAGCCAAGGATAAGGAAGGGTTTACGAACCTAAAGTGGGTTGTCTGGCTTTGCATATCATTCTTTCATTCAACAAGAATTGATGTCTCTAAACACCCATCTTCACTAGGTGAGTCTCTCACTCTTCTTCACGCTTCTTGGGCAGAGACAACCCTGTCTCTCTCTGTAAGCAGAGAACTGCCACAAAAACTTTCAGTTCCAGAGGTCTTGGGCGGCTGTGCCTTCAGGAAGTCCCTCCTCACTCACTGTTGCCAGTTAATTTGGTTGAGAGTCTCCATTGCCTGAACTTCCCAAGTGGCCAGCAGTAAAGAACTCAGGTTCGATCCCTGGGTAGGGAAGATCCCCTGGAGGAGGAAATGGCAACCCGCTCTAGTACTCTTGCCTGGGAAATCCCATGGATGGAGGAGCTTGACTGGCTACAGTTCATGGGGTCACAAAAGAGAAATCCCATGGACAGAGGAGCCTGGTGGGCTACAGTCCATGGGGTCACAAAATTGTTGAATGAGACTTCTCCATTGCCTTATCAGGGCAGCTCAGGAGGCAAGAGGAGGTGACGTCATCAGGCGTGGAGAAGAATCGCCAATCAGGATGGTGTCGGAGCATCTCTTGAGATGCTTCATAATGAACGCTTCCGTGGGCAGTCCTGCCCCTATTTTGACATGGAGAAGGATGACAAAATCAAGGCTCCCCCACCAGTGACAGAATTTCTGCCTGTGACTCCAGTTATACTCAAGCAATTGGCTTCTACGCAACCTGTTTAAAACAGGACACATGACGAATCTCTCAAAGGTCAGTGGAAACAGCCACAATCTGTTCTAAAATCTCAGTCAAGGAAAAAAAAAAAAACCACATGGAGTAAGAGAACATACAGGATTAATGATCTCTCCACTCGGCAGGGAGAAACCAACACCAGCTGGGGGATGGATCCGTCAGAGGCAACGAACGACATGGGCAGAGACTGCTGATAAGTTCGTTCACTGCAGAATTTGAAATACGATTTACTATTATGTGCAGAACATGGAGGAGTATCATTCTTTGCAGAGGATAAATACCCCCAAATACTCACGGCCCAGCGACAGACTTCATCTCTTTGGGGCTTCTAATTTTTTCCTGACCCTGTGCCCTTGTTGCCATACAATTCATGGGGTATGAAGTAGGAAAATTACAAATATTAGTTTTTTTAAGCAGTGGTCACAAAGGCACAATGTGTTTGTAATATGCATTTTCATGGTAAAACCATCTCAAAAAGTCAACTTATTCACAATCACACTTGTTTATTCAAATATTTCAGAGGTATAACTATACCAAATGTATATTATTTCCATGTAATGTGTATTATATTCTTTATATTAAAACTGAAGTTGTTTTGAAGGGATTCCAGTTTAAATTTCCTTGACATGTTGGGAGGCACGTTTCCAGCTGCCCTGCTCATAAAGGCCAAAATTTCTATAATGACAGCATGATTACCTGTAAGGAGAAAATAAATTCAAACTCCATTCATATGGTTTAATTCCTATGATGTCAAACCAAAGTAACTGATTTTTAAATATTTTTTACCAGGCATGAGACTGGATTAACTTGAGGATTTAAATTCACAAATAATCTAATAGAGATGAGGCTTGAACCCCTAAGTCATCTCAGTGTAGACAGCATGTCACTTCCTTCCACAAACCTTTTACGCTCAGTGTAACTAGAGACTTTAGCTTTCCCCTCTCTCCGAGCACCCTGACAATGGTATCTTCATGGAAAGTGAAAGAAAGCAAGAGAGCAAAGATGACCCACAAACTGGGGCGTCCCAGCTGGGGGTCCGTCAGGGTCCTAGAATCTGTGCCTGAGAGCATTAGAGCATCACTTGGAGATCGGGTGCAGAGCAGCAGAATCGAGGGGTCCAGAGGCCGAGCCAGCAAGGGGAGCGGGAGATGAGTATGAAATGGAGGATGAGGCAATCGAGGGGCGCAGCCCTCAAGGCTCTTCTCCTTGCTCCAGGCTTCCAGGTGAAAAGCCTTAAACTAGAGGCGCAAAAGCTTTGCTATTAGACTCGATTAAAAAAAAAAAAAATTCTAAGTAAGACCGTCATTAAGATGTAAAACTGGCCAGAAAAGCTGTGGGGTCAGACAGAGAGGTCAGAAAGTCGGGGAAGAACCAAGCATCGAGCTTCTCCCGCTGACGCTGTGCCAAATCCAGTCCGTTCAGGACCAGCCATACCAGGGCGATGCTCCCAGCAATGCGAACCTTGGACCTTTGGTGGATAAGGGAACTTTCTTACCTGGACACTCGCTTGGGCTCCAGATAAGCTTAAATTGGGGCCAGTAAACAGAGCTGCTGCATCACCTTCACTAATCTTCCTTTAAGTTCGGCTATCCCGAGCTAAGGGGGCCACCCTGGTCTGGACTCCCCCGTAGCCACTAGGGTATTCAGGGTTCTGCCTGCTGAATATCCACCCGTTAACACCGAGCCTGAGATGGCACTGTCTCCACTGTCTCCAGGGAAGGGAGGGCATGCCACATCCTGGCAGGCGAAGGAATCCTGCGCTGACTTCTTGGGGAATCGCTAGCCTGCCGGCTGAGGGTTGTTGCAGGCGCAGACCCAAGAACTGGAAAATGTCAGGCTCTGCTCGGCAAGTCCCTTCTGCGACAGAGGAACGGATGAGCTTGGAGGGAATAAAAATGGGACAACGGCTTAAAGCAACCGCATGAATCCATCAGCCTCTCCCTGACCCTTTTAGATGGAGTGAGAGAAGAGAGAAATAGAGGAGAAATCCCTTCCAGTCATCTCGCCCTCATGTAGTGGAGACATTACCTTTCCGTGCACATGAAATTTTTCATGTTCTAAATTTCAAGAACTGGTGAAGAGCTATACATCACTATTTCTCCCTACTTACAGTTCCCTTTCTGCATTTTTTGGTGTATGTGAGCATGTGTGTGCGTCTGTATTGATGTATTGGATTAGCCAAAAAATTTATCCGGATTTTTCCATAAGATGTTACGAGAAAACCTGAAGAAAATTTGTGGTCAACCCAACATTAGTTTCTTAGAACTGCTATATGCAGATGACACCACCCTTATGGCAGAAAGTGAAGAGGAGCTAAAAAGCCTCTTGATGAAAGTGAAAGAGGAGAGCGAAAAAGTTGGCTTAAAGCTCAACATTCAGAAAACGAAGATCATGGCATCTGGTCCCAGCTAAAGCTGAAACTCCAGTACTTTGGCCACCTCATGCGAAGAGTTGACTCATTGGACAAGACTCTGATGCTGGGAGGGATTGGGGGCAGGAGGAGAAGGGGACGACCGAGGATGAGATGGTTGGATGGCATCACAGACTCGATGGACGTGAGTCTGAGTGAACTCTGGGAGTTGGTGATGAACAGGGAGGCCTGGCATGCTGCAATTCATGGGGTCGCAAAGAGTCGGACACGACTGAGCGACTGAACTGAACTGATAACAAATGATCACAAATATGCTGGCTTCAAACAACAGAAATTTATTCTCTCACTGTGTTGTACTCAGCTTCCAAAAGACCATGTCTTATTACAACTTAGAGCCCAGCAGGTCTTTTCTGAGGCTTCTATGGAAGAAAAAAAAAAAAGTTGTTTCTAAAGGAAAATCATCTGAGACTTACAATCCTGCCCTCCAGTGAAGACATTTTAATTATGTAAAACATTTAGATTCTTGTTGTCTTAAATGTCTCTATTGCAGAAGATGACGTGGGATTTATGCGTTTCATAACCCAAAAGTCCATTAAAGTGTTACTCTGCGATTAATGAAAAAGCCTGCCCTCTGTCTCCAGAGGAAAAGAAACATTACAGGCAGCTTCAAAAAGAGCAGTTTCTTCCTATATTGGTGTTTCTTAGAAAAAAAGAAAAAGTCGTCCAGGCAGTTCCCCAGAGCACCCTGCAAAGAGTGAAGGGATGGAAAGAAGGAAAGAGGGAGGGAAGAAGGGAGAGGAGGCTACTTGATCAGTTTCAGAACTTGGTCAGATAACAGTTTAACCCTTTGCTTCCTCGTTTGTCTCTCTCACTACAGTAAGCAACTGAAGAGCAGAAGCTGTGAGCTAATCAACAGCATGAAAGTGTCAGTCGTGTCCGACTCTTTGAGACGCCATGGACTGTAGCCCACCAGGCTCCTCTGTCCATGGGATTCTCCAGGCGAGAATACTGGAGTGGGTAGCCATTCCCTTCTCCAGGGGATCTTCCCGACCCAGGGATCGAACCTGGGTCTCCCGCATTGCAGGCAGATTCTTTACTGTCAGAGCCACAAGGGAAGCCCACGTAATAGGGTGCAACAGGCGGTCAGTGAAAGCTGAACCCACGGATGCAAGCATCAGTGGATGGATGCGTGGATGAGTGCACCAAAAGAAGGAAGGAAGGAGGGAGGAAGAAATGGCATAGATAAAACAATGGTAAGAGGTGCAGTCACCTTGGCCCTCCCTTTATCCATTTGAAGAGAAACACAATTCTATCAGCCCTTGTATGGGTGTGTGCTCAGTCACTCAGTTGTGTCCGACTCTGTGTGACCCCCTGGACTATAGCCCATCAGGCTCCTCTGTCCAGGGGATTTCCCAGGCAAGAATACTGGAATGGCTGCCACTTCCTGACCCAGGGATCGAACCTGCATCTCTTGCGTCTCCTATGTTGGCAGGCAGATTGTTTACCACTGTGCCACCTGGGAAGCCCGTTCTATCGGCCTTTATGCTCTCGTTAGTGATGCTTAAGGAAATGAGGTGTGGTAGGAGTATAAAAGTCTCCAGGTTGCCCTTGCGGCCTTGTGTAGTCCACAACCCACACTTTCTCTTGGCCCAACGAGAGCTGCGAGCCTGCAGATTTGGAGGAGAAACAACGAAGAACGTGTTTTTAACCTTCGATGTCTGGCATCTGCCTACTCTTTCAGACAGGGCAGTACGCTCTCATGTCCTGACCGCCTTCTCACTCCTAGCGAGGAACTGACACAGCGTGTCTCCATCATGCACATGAAGGCTCTGAGGGTGACCAAGGGATGCGGCGCTTCCGAGGTGCAGCAGCTGGATCCCAAACCCAGGTTTTCTGATGCTCAGTCCAGCACTGATTCCCTTCCACAGGTAGAACTATAGTATTCCTTGGCGTCTTCGTGTCATAGAAATCAATGTTCTCTGTTAATGTAAAAGTCTCAGGAGTCTGCACTGCTGAAACAGACATCAGCTAGTGCTGCAATGTGTCAGGAGTGAGAGAACCAGCCGTCTCCTGCTCCCGGGGTAGTAATTCCACGTAAGCTGTAGTTATAACACCCAACAGAGAGCTGCAAAGTGATCAGTTCAACCAGAGGAAAAAAGCAAAGTGTTCTTATTCTGCCAACATTGGAGAGGCCCTTTGAGGACGCCCCTCTGAGCATTAGGCTGGTGGAAGGAAAGATGGCCGCTGGGACCCCTGCCAGTGCACACTGACAGGCTCGTGTGTCCTCGGGTGGGTCACTTGGTTAAGTGTGCACCATTGGAAGAAAGAGCGAGATGAAAGGCAATCCCTGAAGGTGGTAGGGGAGAGTGCACGAGCCGGGCTGCCAGGCTACTTGTGGTGAGATCACAGGCACCAGGGGAGAATGGGCATGCGTTGCTACGCTGTGCTTAAAGGCACACACCGGCTGGATGCTGGGCTTGGCCGTAACATCACCGGGCATCGGCCTAGGGCAGCGACTCCTGAATGTAGAGGCAGGAGGCTGGGGAATGAATGGGGCTTCCCTGGTGGCTCAGATGGTAAAGATCTGCCTGGAATGCAGGAGATGGGTTCGATCCCTGGATCAAGGAGACACCCTGGAGAAGGGAAAGGCAACCCATTCCAGTATTCTTGCCTGGAGAATTCCATGGACAGGGGAGCCTGGCAGGCTACATATAGTCTGTGGGGTCACAAGCATTGGGCACAACTAAATGTGAATCAGGGTCCATATTCTCCACCTCCAGGCCAATCCCCCTGAGTATTTGTGAGAAGGAAGCAGGAATCAGTTGATGTGGCAGAAGGAGAACAGGTTTCTGAGTCACACGAGCCAATTAAGATGCTGGCTCTGCAAACCACTGAATGATGATGAGTCCAGGCCCTACAGCTCCTCAGAGCCTCGGGTCCCCCATCTGCTGGGGGAAAGATGGAGCTGCTCCACCCCTTAAGAAGGGCAAGGCTTTCTGAGGCCCTGGAGGTACCTGCATAAGGTTAAAGTGTCAAGCACTCATCGAGCGACTCCTTAATTCCTCCAAGACATGGGGGGCTCACTACACCAGGACACGGCATCACAGGCTCCACAGTTTAACTCTTCCCCATCACGAGTAATAAAAAAAGTAAGAAATGGACCCAGAGACTGTCATACAGAGTGAAGTAAGCCAGAAAGAGAAAAACAAAGATCGTACATCAGCACGTATACATGGAGTTGAGTTACATGGTATAGATGATCTTACTTGCAAAAGAGAAACAGAGACACAGACATGGAGAACAAATATGTGGATGCCAAGAGGGGAAACTGGAGGGGGGATGAATCGGGAGCCTGGGATTGACATATATACACTATTGATATTATGTATAAAATAGACAATTAGTGAGAACCTACTGTCTGGCACAGGGAACCCTATTCAATGCCCCTGTGGTGACCCAAATGGGAAGGAAATTCAAACCCAAGGGGATACCGGTATGCCTATAAATGATCCACTTTGCTGTACAGTAGAAAATAACACAACATTGTAAAGCACCTATACTCCAGTAAAAATTCATTTAAAACATTTTTAAACTAAAAATAAATAAAGTAAGAAATTAAGGCATGTAATGAGGCAATAAGGCTTTCCTGGTGGCTCAGCGGTAAAGAACCCACCTGCCAGTGCCGGAGATGTGGGGTCAATCCCAGGGTTCGGAAGATCCCCTGGAGGAGGAAATGGCAACCCACTCCAGTATTCTTGCCTGGGACATCCCGTGGACAGAGGAGCCTGGCGGGCTGCTGTCCATGGGGTCACAAAAGTCAGACACAACTGAGCGACCAAACAACAACAAAAAACGACCCACTAGTGAGTCTCTTCTCTGAAGAACGACAACCCTTAAAATGGTGCTGCAAATTAGAAATCCAACTGGCGGCAAGATTTTAAAAAACCGAACTCCTACACTCAAAGCTAGCATTGCCTTGCACAGAACCATCCACCGTGGCTCAGTTTAATCTTGGCTCTTCGGCTTACACGCTTCCTTTCCTAGTTCCCCAAATGCTAGATCTATATTTTCTTAGTAGGACTATTACTTTGAGGCTCTATAGAGCTATGTGTTGAAAACAGAAAGAAAAGAGGAAAGGGAGGGAGGAGGGGAGAAGGAAGGAAGGAAGGAGAAAGAAAAGAAAAGCCTCCTGGTTTAGCAGGATGGCATGCTACTTCTGCTTTCAAGCTCCACCAATTAGCCCCAGCACATGGCTCCTCTTGGCAGCCTTCTGCTTCCCATCACAGATGGTATGGAAAAGTCTGACTGCTGACTTTCTGGCTCTCCTTTCCTATTTCCTCTCCCCACGGCTAATTTAAGAAAGTCTACGTGATACCAGGACAACTGCTTCCCCTGCCCTGGCCGCCTCCAGCCCCCCACGGCCACGGCTGGTCCCTCCAGCCCCCAAGCCTGACCTGACAGCCTCCTTCGCCAGTGCCGTGGGACTGAGTGACACCCCTAGAGGGGGGACCCCAGGCTCTGAACTTCAGGGCTCCTCCACGATCCAACTGCCTCACGTCTGAACGTCCCCGCACTCGCAGTTTGGGTCCAGTCCGTGGAGCTGGGCTATTCCCTAGTACATGGGTGCCTCACTCACCCTGGGCAGGGAAGTCCCAAAGTCTCCAGTTCATAAGCCAAATTCTGGGTCTCCCCATTGCACCCTGCGAAGGCCGATCATTTCCAGATGCTTATCAGCAAGTAGACAAGATTCAACAAGCTCTCCCCATGTAGCCCCACCTGTGACTGAACCTGCCCAGGCCAGCATCTCCACCTGGGGGCTCGCCTAGTCCACACCTGCACTTCCTTCACTTAGCTCCCGGGGCAGGCAGAGCAAAACAGAGCCTTCTGCTGGATGGGAAGGAGCAGGAGGGATGAGGCAAGACACACTCTGAGCAGTTCCTGAGGACAAAGTCCAATCTGCTGGTGGTGCTAAGCCGCTTCAGTCGTGTCCAACTCTGTGCGACCCCATAGATGGCAGCCCACCAGACTCCCCCGTCCTTGGGATTCTCCAGGCAAGAACACTGGAGTGGGTTGCCATTTCCTTCTCCAGTGCATGAAAGTGAAAAGTGAAAGTGAAGTCACTCAGTCGTGTCTGACTCTTAGCGACCCCATGGACTGAAGCCCACCAGGCTCCTCCATCCATGGGATTTTCCAGGCAAGAGTACTAGAGTGGGGTGCCATAGCCTTCTCTGAGTCCAATCTGAGTCTGTGGCAATTGAAAGAAAGGAACGGCTTTCCAAGAATTGCAGGTAAATGGATAAAAACTCCTTGCTGTTCGCTATGTGACAGAACCCCATTGCTGCCAGGGAGGGGCAGAGAGAGAGAGAGAGATTTATTCCAAGGAACTGGCTCATTGATTGTGAAGGCTGGCGAGTTCAAGATCTGCAGAGAAGGCCAGCAGGCTGGAGACCCAGAGAAGAACTGATGTTGAAGCTCAAGTTCCAAAGGCAATCTGCCAGCAGGACTCCCTCTTTTCCCAGGAAGGTCATTCTCTTTTCTATTAACACCCTCAACTAATTAGATAGGGCTCACCATCTCCGGGAGATAGTGAAGGACAGGGAAGCCTGGCGTGCTGCAATCCATGGGGTCGCAAAGAGCTGGACACGACCTAGTGACTGAACAGCCACCACCACCACCCACCTTACGGAGGGTGATCTGCTTTACTCAAAGTCCACTGTGTCCGACTCTTTGCGACCCCATGGACTGGAGCCTAACCAGGTTCCTCCGTCCATGGGATTTTCCAGGCAAGAAGACTGGAGTGGGTTGCCATTTCCTTCTCCTGGAGATCTTCCCGACCCAGGGATTCAACTCAGGTCTCCTGCATTGTAGGCAGACGCTTTACCCTCTGAGCCACCAGGGAAGATCCAATTTATATATTAGTCTCATCTAAAACAAGCCTTCACAGAAACGTCTAAATAATATTTGATCAAATATCTGGGTACTTTGGCTCAGCAAGCTGACACCTAAAATTAATCATCACAAACATTGCTACCCAGCTTCTCTTCCCATAATGCTTCTATATGGGCTCATCTCCCAGCCACTCAGAGACTAGCGATGGTTCCCTGGACACACAGGGAACTGCCAAAGCTCGGGGCCCTTGTCCATCCCTGCATAATCCCAGAGCCGTGTTCCTGTGTCTCAGTATATTTCATCACAATTAGTGTTCATCTGCCCATCTGCTCATCCGTGGACTTGGACATCCTGAAAGAAACATCCTCAAAGGGTAAAAGAGATTGCGTCTCTTACTCATCATGTTGCCAGCATCTAACATAGTAGTTGGAACTTGAAGACTTTCAATGGATGTCTGTGGAGCAAAAATTGGTCCAGAAAGCTGAAGACCCAAACCAAAGATGAGGGCTGCTGGTATAACTAGGGACTGAGATGGACAAGGAGGTGGAAATTCAGAAAGTCATGGTCAAGCCAAGAATCACTTCTGGCTTTGAAAATCCCAAAAGATTTCATCAAGGAAATAGCATTTGAATTGTGCTCCACAGAATGGTGGGATTTCAACAGGTAAGGATGGAGGAAGGGCATTTCAGTGGAGGTAAGGCCTTCAAGAAAAGCCCTGAGGTGGGACGATGCAGAGAATGTTCAGGAAAGAATGGAGAGAGTTACACGCAGGCCGGGAAGGAGGCTGGAAAGGCGGCAGGGGCCAGACGCTCTCAGGCTGCAATGCCAGGCTCTGCACGCTGGATGTATTCAGATGCGGTGGTATTCAGATCGGAGGCTGTCTACACTGGGCAGCGGTTGGGGAGTGACATGATGGTTCAGGACAGGCTGTCACTTCTGTCTCTCCCTGGAAAGTTATTCGAGCGAGGTCGCTGAGGTGCCAGCCCTGGGAGGTGAGCTCACTGATGCCTGAGTGAATTGAATGCCAGGGGTGGGCGAGGGACGCCGCCTTCACTGTCATTCATTTGCAAACTGTAGGCAGGGCCAAAGATCTGACTGCTTCCTTCACATTTAGCGGTGTCATTTAGACACTGTCGGAAAGCAGGAAAGGAATATGTTCTAAATGCTGAATGACCAAAACAATGGCTGGGCTTTAGTCCTGGCTGCAAATGCAAGCAAACAAAAGGTTGTGTGGAGTGATGTCACTGTTCAGTTCACTTCAGTCGCCCAGTCGTGTCCGACTCTTTGCGACCCCATGAACCGCAGCATGCCAGGCCTCCCTGTCCATCACCAACTCCCGGAGTTCACTCAAACTCATGTCCATCGAGTCAGTGATGACATCCAGCCACCTCATCCTCTGTCGTCCCCTTCTCCTCCTGCCCCCAATCTTTCCCAGCATCAGGGTCTTTTCCAGTGAGTCAGCTCTTCATATCAGGTGGCCAAAGTATTGGAGTTTCAGCTTCATCATCAGTCCTTCCAATGAACACCCAGGATTGATCTCTTTTAGGATGGACTGGTTGGATCTCCTTGCAATCCAAGGGACTCTCAAGAGTCTTCTCCAACACCATAGTTCAAAGGCATCAATTCTTCGGCACTCAGGTTTCTTTATAGTCCAGCTCTTGCATCCATCCATGACTACTGGAAACACCATAGCCTTAACTAGATGGACCTTTGTTGACAAAGTAATGTCTCTGCTTTTGAATATGCTGTCCAGGTTGGGCATAACTTTCCTTACAAGGAGTAAGCGTCTTTTAATTTCATGGCTGCAGTCACCATCTGCAGTGATTTTGGAGCCCCCAAAATAAAGTCTGACACTGTTTCCACTGTTTCCCCATCTATTTCCCATGGAGTGATGGGACCAGATGCCATGATCTTCGTTTTCTGAATGTTGAGCTTTAAGCCAACTTTTTCACTCTCCTCTTTCACTTTCATTAAGAGGCTTTTTAGTTCCTCTTCACTTTCTGCCATAAGGGTGGTGTCATCTTCATATCTGAGGTTACTGATATTTCTTCCAGCAATCTTGATTTCAGCTTGTGCTTCTTCCAGCCCAGCATTTCACATGATGTACTCTGCATATAAGTTAAATAAGCAGGGTGACAATATATAGCCTTGACATACTCCTTTTCCTATTTGGAACCAGTCTGTTGTTCCATGTCCAGTTCTAACTGTTGCTTCCTGACCTGCATACAGGTTTCTCAAGAGGCAGGTCAGGTGGTCTGGTATTCCCATCTCCTTCAGAATTTTCCACAGTTTATTGTGACCCACACAGTCAAAGGCTTTGGCATAGTCATTGAGAGTGTCTTTAACATGGGTGGAAAGGTGGGGGTCAGGAGCTGGGGGCTGGCATCCACAGCAAGTCCTGGACGGGCTGGGTTTCACGGCCTCTCCTCTGTATCCTCGGGATGTCCATGGTCTGTCTAATGGCCCCGGGCTGCTGGCCTCAACACAGGGAGAAGCAAAGCCCGGCTCACTCCCTGGAGATCTACCCAGGGAGGCCGGGCAGGTGCAGATGGGCGAGGGGCTGCTTGGTAGTACCAGGTCCCCCACTTCCACCCTCCTCCATTGTTTTCCACTGAGTTCAGTCTTAAATATGATTGTGAAGGAAGACTTTGCCAGAACATACTTTCTAAACGCTTTCCCTAGAGCCTCAGCATCCAGAGAAGAGCGAGTCCACAGCACGACCCTCGGATGCATCACAGCTGCTGGAATGCCTTGCCTGGGGCCCCGGGTATCACCACCCCCCCGGTGGGACTGAAAGAGGCTCATGCCTCTTCTCTTGGTTCCCCCCACATCTGACGAGCCTGGCTGGCAGGTGCACCCCCGGCACCCCACGTACAGGGCTCCAGTCTGCTGAGCAGAGCTGGACATGCACACAGTGTGTTGAGAGTGGGCAGAAAGTTCCAGGCATGAAACACTCAATGCCAGTGTTCTGAGGTGCAGGGCAGAACCTGCCCCACTGTGTGCAACCCCAGGCGGTGAAAAGAGATGCTCCCTGGGCAGGCGGGGTGCTCCACTCCAGCACTCTTTTATTTCTAGCTGGGTTTTGGCTGCAGAGCTTTGGGGCAATTAAAGCAGAGCTTTAGGAAGGAGAAAGGGCAGAGGACTCAACATCCTGGAAAATTTCTTCTATTGGGATCTTTCAGATATGGACAAAATGATTTTTCCACTAAAAAAAAAAGTAAAGAAAAAATTCCTAGCAGGAGATTAAGAAAATGAATGAAAGGCTTATTAAGCACAGAAGTATTTTGTTTACTCCCTGAAGGCTGCATTTCACAATTATTACCTTTCCTTCTTTAACAAAACATCCAGTCAAACGATGGGATAAATTGTCAGCCCGCAGCCTCATAAAGCTTTCCTGAGCAAACCTCCAGAAAGACCAGGTGGCAGTCTTCAGAGCTCTGATTCTTCCAGTCAGACAGCAGGAGGCAGGTAATTCCAAGAACGGTGTCAGGGGTCCCCTGATTTCCTAAGACAAAGCCTGGAGAACGTTTAAAAAACTCCTGCTCCTGGAAAGAAAAAAAGCCCCATTCAACAACAACATTGGATTCTGACCCCTAAGAGCCAGGGAGGGAAGGGCCCCCTTCCCTCTGGCAAAGTCCTGTGTAGAGAGAAAGGTCCTCTGGCTCAGCCACCCTGTACCCCATTGCCCCAGGGCTGTGAAGGGTGACAGTTATGGAGAGGATCCTACACTGGGCCCTGAAACAAGAAGAGCAGGTGCTCCAGGTGGATTCATTCACTGAGATGGACAGACTGGAATAAAAGTTTAATGTGAATAATAATCTGGTTCTTAGGAGCAGAAACATATCCCATCTAGCTTAAGTGTAGATTAAAGGAACAAAGGATTTGTAAGGCTGCTACCCACCAATCTACCCATAATAAAGCCTGATATATTAAATACATCCAAAATAGAAAAAAGTAGACCCATCCACTGCTCTATCTGACTTAGTCCTCACTCTGGCCCCACGGGTCAGGGAGGTACTATGATTATCTCCACTGTCGACATAGAAAACAGAAGCCCAGAGCAGTTAAGTAACTAGGCCAAGCCCACACAGCTAGCAGAATCCGAACTGAGGACTGTCTGAAGCGAGTCTAAGAGGCCAACATTTTTTTTTAATTAGCTGCCTCATGGGCTGGCCTGAGTGTCGCCATCAGCTCCTTCCTATCCAAACCCTGCCACTTAGGATCAGGGAACAGGGAGAGGAACACGGTTGGGCAGAACAGCCAGAGTCTAAGAACAGGGCGAAATAACAGGGACACAGACATGGGCAAACCATACCCCAGTCATTCCTCCAGCAAAGATGCCACTCCTAACCCACACTAACCCGTGGGGGTGGCTGCCATTCTATGACTCCAGCTAGCCATAGATAATTTTTTGCCCAGATATTCTGGGTCTTACAAACATAAAATAGAAACATCAAGCCTCGTGAGACGCAGCATAAGATGACAAATTCAATAGATGCGACCTCCTCCTCCCTCTCCCTTTAGCCTGTGCGGGCACATGCCAGGGAACAGGGAGTATACTTGCAAATGACGTTGCTTTTTCCACCCTCTTGACTCACCTCTGTCCAGTTATCTGGAAAGTGAAAGGAGAACTGCCAGGGACAAAACAAATAGGGGAGTGTTGAAAATGTTTAACCATTTTTGATGATTCACTGTGAAGGCCCAGTGCATTGCGATACTGCAAGGCCACTGTGCTCCTGGAAACTCTAACAGTTAAGTCGCTAAGTCGTGTCCAACTCTTTGCAACTCCATGGACTGTAGCCTGCCAGGCTCCTCTATTCATGGTATTTCCCAGGCAAGAGTACTAGAGTGGGTTGCCCTTTCCCTCTCCAGGGGATCTTCCCAACTCAGGGATCAAGCCCACATCTCCTGCACTGGCAGACAGATTTCGGCATTGGCAGGCAGATTCTTTACTGATGAGCCACCTGGGAAGTCCGAACCCTCCCAGAGACCTGACAAATACTGATCTCAGCTTGGCAATGCACTGAGCTGCCCCAAGTCAGAAGCATCTTCTCCCGTGCTGCACAGAAGAGCCAGTGCTGATGGGCGCCCAGCAAGCCAACACAGGATTTATGTAAGATCCAGCTTAAGCAGCACAAGCGTAGCATCTCTGCATGGCATCCCCCACGTAGCATCTCTGCCTTCACGAGCTGAAAGAGTGAGGGGATTCGGGGTCTCCATTTGTATGATGAAGCCTAGCAAGACTTCTTTTCAGTCCTGAGTAACTCATTTTCGATGTTGTTATGATTACTTTCCAAAAGCTTTGGAGGAAGACTCCAAGGACGCCAAATCTTCAATCAACTCTCTGGGGTGCTGGCTATGCGATACCTGGCAGCCTTCCCACTGGCAGGCAGTGGGAAGACAAGTGACGGTTTCTTATTACTGGGAGCAGTGGGGTGTCAGGATGGCTCAGGGGCCTGGCGGTACTTCAACCAAAGTCTCAGAAATCCCCTTGCCTCTGTATGTCATTAATCCCTAATGAGAAAACAGCATTTACTTATCCCACACAGT
The DNA here is from genome assembly GCA_006410635.1 of Cephalophus harveyi. Lineage (NCBI taxonomy): Eukaryota > Metazoa > Chordata > Mammalia > Artiodactyla > Bovidae > Cephalophus > Cephalophus harveyi. The sequence goes on from SJYT01083073.1 coordinate 306,655, forward strand.
CTCCAGGGAACACAAGCACAGAAAATCTATCCCGATGCACAGGCTCAAAAGACCTACTTTGGAAGGTGAGTGTGCATGCTAAGCCACTTCAGTCGTGTCTGACTCTTTGCAACCCCACGGGCTGTAGCCCACAGGCTGTAGCCCCCTCTGTCCATAGGGATTCTCCAGACAAGAATACTGGAGAGGGCTGCCATACCCTCCTCCAGGGGATCTTCCCGACCCATAGATCGAACCTTCATCTCCTGTGTCTCCTGCATTGGCAGGTGGGTTACTTTACCACTGAGCCACCTGTGAAGCCCCCTCTAATCCTGGAGTGCATTCAGCTGCACCCCATTCCTGGGGCTGCTCCAGCCCTGCACCCTACCTCTCTCTAATGGAAACATACTAGGATATAGCTGATGCTTTCTCTCTGCTCTAAATCAAAAAAAAAAAAGTCACAAGAGCACCAAAGAAAGGAGAGCTCTAGAGAGAAAGTAAGCAGCTGTCAGAGCAATTTATACAAGAGACACACACTCAAATATTGGTCTACTCCCAAGATCTACAAAAGCCTATTTATAAATCAGCAGTTGAATTGCTTGGGAGCACCTTTGCACAAATAAATGCTGACCGGGGACATCAGTCTACAGTAGAAAAAGATCCCGAAGGGACAAATGATGATCTGCAGGTGGGAAGAATTGACTCATGGCATTGCTTTCAAGTAGACCTTCCCCTGCCCTACTTTGAGCGATTGGGGAAACAGGCGAATTTAAATATTCATTCGTGGCAGACGTTCTCCTTTTTGTTTCCACCATATGACTTCCTTTTGGGAAATGTTCGTCCTCACCCGCTGTGACTTCCCAGAGCTGCCAGTCCTTATCTGTCCGGCCTTAACGCCTTCTGTGTACAGGAGTGAACACGACCTGTGCCTGTGTCTGAGGGGGGGCGGCTGCCAAGATGACCCACCCCCACGATCTTGCCTCCTTGTGCAGCACCACACCCTCGTGTAGCCCCACCATCAGGGGACCAGAGCTGGGCCACGTGACCAAGGGAAAACAGCGGAAATGTGGGCTGTCACTTCCAAGACTAGGTTGTAAAAGACTGTGGCTTCTCTATTGGGTTTATCCTCTCCACCGTTCCCCTCCGCTTTCCCTCCTGGATCGGTCACTTTGGGGGAACCAGGTGCCACATGGAAAGGACACTCCGATGAGTTAGGGAGAGGCCACCTGGGGAAGCCCACAAACAGCCTCATGGACGAGCAAGCTTGGAAGCGGCTGGCCCAGCCCCAGGTGAGCCTTGACAATCTGACTGCCCCCTTGTGAGAGGCTCTGAGTTAGAACCACCCAGCAAAGCTGCTGGCAAATTCCTGCCCCAGAGAAATTATTTGAGATAATGAAGGTTTTAAGCTGCTAAATATGGGAGCAATTTGTGATGCAGCAACAGATAGCAAATAAGCCAATCAGACTCTGCCAAACTCCTGAACACATCGAACACCGTCTTTGGCCCAGGGGTGGAAACACAATCTAAAGAGGAGCCAGCAGGTTTCCTTATAAGGACTGACAGGGAGATCAAAAGAACTAAGTTTCCCTGATGGCTCAGTAGCAAAGAATCCGCCTGCCGATGCAGGAGATATAGGTTCTATCCTTGGGTGGGGAAGAGCCCCTGGAGTAGGAAGTGGTAAGCCACTCCAGCAAGCTTGCCAAGAAAATCCCATGGACCAAGAAGCCTGGCAGGCTACAGTCCACGTGGTCACAAGAGTCGGACGCCACTTAGCGACTAAAAACAAAAAACAAACAAAACCAACAGAATAACGGCTGCTTCCTCATTCAACTATCCATTCATTCCAATAATAATGATGGAGCCTTTGCTATGCGCAAGTTACAGATTTAGATCCCAGAAAATCTATAGCTAAAGGTGGCACATTTCAGAAGGAAATGTAATTACTAATTACAATGCAGAGTGACATGAGGTATTTATACACACACACACACACTTCTTTTTAATGCTGAGGAAATGAAAAAGAGGAACATCAGCTCAGTCCAGGAGGAGGGAGTCTGGAAAGAACTCAGGCAGGTATAAAAGGAAATTGATAACTCCTAAAGTACTGTCTGGAAATGCCAGCGAGAGGGCACAGGAGCCTTGCTTGATAAACAAGTGACTCATTGCACAGGCTAAAGCTTTTAATCTTTCCTAGTCCCGGTTGTGGAGGCTGAGATCAGAATGATTCAAGAATCACTTACGGGTCATTTGGGAAAACTCAGAGTAATAAGACAAAGCGGCCCTGATCCAATAAACTGTCTCTTATAAAGGCACCCAGGTCATGCTCCTTCTCCATTTCTTCATGATTTCTAGTATTTCATCTTAAGAAATAAGCCTCTATTATTAAAGCCACTCTGTTTTTAAAAAGTGATTTAAAAAAATAGAATAAGATATTCTTTCCTAACCAGACTCAGGTCAGAGTGAGCAAAATCATTTTTATCATTCCTGACATTTTTGCATCTCCTTTGCCCGGTGTGCACAATTATGGGAGGAAGTTACACGCTACTAATTGGTGCATTGCAACAACCCTGCTTCCTATGAAGGGAAGCACGGAGTGCCGCATGTTAAGGAAGCTCTCAATCTCTGAATACCCAGGCTGAGTCTTGGGTATAAGTGAAGAAAGAAGTAGCAGCTAGATTTTTTTCCAGAGACTTCTAAACATTCCCCCAGGTAACACCCCAACCCAGAACTTTGCAGGCCATCCATCAATCACATGATATTATCGACTGGGGGGACTATGAGAGCAAAGCATCGTTCCAGGTACCTGAGGAAAGCACAGGGAAAGAGTCTGTCCTTGTTCTCCAAAGACTTACAGTCTTACTAGGGACACCATCAGGAGGCAACAGGAGCTGACGTCTCAGGACTGGCTGCACCACGGTGAGGGAACAGCCAGGAAGCAGTCCCTGGATGCCTGCCAGGGTCTTGAGTGAAACGGGTAGAATTTGACCAAGAAGAGAGAAGGAATAACACTTTCTTTAAGGCCAGAGGATCAGAGGCTACAGCAGAATCAGAGGAGCCTTGTGAACCAGATGGGGAGCAGCCGCAGGCCAGGGTCCAGCTCTATGCCTACTGCCCATCAGCCTCAAATCCACACTTCTTCACCTGCTCTGTGATAAGAAAGCTTTAAGCACTTCTCCTGTGCAGCAAATGCAATATTAAGCTTTGTCAGCAAAGAGCTCTGCAAGAGGCATGCGAGGGGAAGGGGCTCCGTTTCCTGGCTCTGGGCTGGTGCTGTCTTCTCCCCGCCTTGGGCTGCATGGCACCCAGCAGCTGGTCACAGGTGTGCACCAGCCTCATCACCCCCATCATCTAGCCCCTTGTGCACTCACGGTGATCACCTGGGGAAGATGATACATGCAAACTTGCATCGACTGGCTGTGGGACTGGAGAGTCCAGTGAAGAACGGGCAGGGTCTGGTGGCGCACTGGATCCAAACAAGAGAGGATTCTGCAGAAGGAGTAGCGGGGGAAGCAGTAATTATTTCTAGGAACCCCCTCAAGAAAGAGGACACGAGGGACTTCCCTGGTGGTCCAGTGGTTAAGACTCCACGCCTCCAACGAAGGGGACGTGTTTCAATCCCTGCTTGGATAACTAGGATCCCACATGACATATGGCATAGACAAAACAAAAAATACAAGCCACTCATCAGGAGATATTCTGGTGTATGCTGTTTAATGATTGATATCAAGAATATATAGAAATTATATATATATATATATACACCACAACATTGATTAACAATGTTAAACAATGCTCAGTTGTGTCTGACTCTTTGTGACTCCATGGACTGTAGCCCACCAGGCTCCTCTGTCCTTGGGATTCTCCAGGCAAGAATACTGAAGTGGGTTGCCATGCCCTTCTCCAGGGCATCTTTCTGACCCAGGGATCGAACCCACATCTTATGTCTCCTGCATTGGCAGGCAGGTTCTTTACCACTAGTGCCACTGGGAAGCTTGATCAATTATACTCCAACATAAAAAAAAATTTAAATAAAGTTGGAAGAAAAAAGAAGACACGAGGGACGGGAAGAATTGGCTTCTCTCCCCGCAGCTTTCTTACTTATAGGGTGAGGTGAGGTGAGGTGAAGTCGCTCAGTCGTGTCCGACTCTTTGCGACCCCATGAACTGTAACCTACTAGGCTTCTCTGTCCATGGGATTCTCCAGGCAAGAATACTGGAGTGGATTGCCATAGACATACTAATACCCACCGTAGAGTGTGGGCTTAAGGAGTCAGTGCAACACACTTGAGTGATATATGGAATTCGGAAATGCTCATCATGTGGGAAAGCAGAGTGCAGGGATGGGCACCCCGTGGGTAGGCTTGGACCTCAGTGGGAGGAGAGCGCTGCATGGGGCTGGCTGCAAGGACAGGGCTCCTGGCACCCAGAATAAGAGGGAGCAGCAGAGGGCACAGGCCCTGGGCAGGGAGGAGGGCCCGCTAGTGATGAGCGGGCATCAGCAAGGAGGGCGTGGTACCACCTTCCCGTGACTTCACCTGGGGCTGGTGGGCTTTTGAAATTTCAGACTAATCATCACAATACATTTATTGGTCGTCCCTTGTCCTTTTGGCAGGACAGGGTCATTGTACTGGGTCATTCAGAGTGACCTTTTTTAATGGTAACCTACTACCTTACACTCCTGGGTCAGAGGTCACCCCTGCTCTGGGGTCATGCCCAGAAGTCAGGAGAAAATGCCTGTGTTACCTTTGTCAGAGAACTTCCTGCCTCTGTTTTGTTTTGTTTTTTAATCTGTGATCTTAGAAAATTCCCTGCAGGTTAATTAAAACCTTTACATTGCAGCCTCTGGTGTGTTGTGCTAAATATATTTGTTGGTTGGGATGTCAACAGCAACTGATATTAGTGCAGATCTTAGCAACATCAAAGGGTTGAGGAAAAGGAGAGGGCAGAAACCGCAAACACCGCACACCACAGCTGAATCACTGCCTCGCCTTCAGTGCTTATTAAAATCATCTAATTGTACACAGGAAGCACTTTATTAAAAGGCTTCAGGTAAATAAACATACTCAAACAGGGCACACTTTAAATTAAATAAAGCACTCCAATCTTCACATGTGTTTATGAGAATATGATCACACATCGACTGTGTCGAGTCATTGACAAATATAATGTGACAAAAATGATTATATGTTAAATTCTTTGGTAACCCCCCTCAACACACACACACACACACACACACACACACACACACACACACATTCCAGACAAGGGACTGAGCAGACTCATTCATCACCCTCTATTGTAAAATTAAAAGAAAGAATCAGGATATTAGTCAAGTGTTTCAATCTCTTGAATTCTAACCTTTATTGAAATTCTAAATCTGATGATGATGATTTTTTAAAAAGGTTCCAAAACAAAAGACAAGATTTTTCAGAATGATGCATTTTAAAGTGTTTTTTTTCCCCCCTTTGAAGGACAACCCCATTCAAACTTACCCTACCACTAACATACAATCTTTCATGAAAGAAGTTTATGTTAATTAGAGCCAACTCCCTTGGTTTATCAATAAGTAGTTACCATTAAAAACAAATTTCATTAAGTCCCTCTCCAAAGTTCTGAAGTCTCTGCTTCTGTTAATTACCTAACGATCGTGCAGTGTGTTAGGGACCCATCTGGAAACACCAGAAGGAAGGTTAGAGTCGCTGAGCACTTGCTTACTTGGCTTCTGCATGAGTCAATGTGCAGGGAAATAGCACCTGAACGGTCTTGTGAGGGAATCGAAGCCCGGCCGTCCCCTGCAGGCAATTCTTGGCAGCCACCGCCGTCCCACTGCCCTGCCCCGTCTTCGGCCTCTGTCAGACGCCTCCCCTCATCACCACAGCTCGGGGCCGTGTCACCCTTGCTGACCCATGCACTCAGCCTACCCCTCTGACTTAGGTTCAACCACAGGAAACTGAGCACATGCCCAAGAAGCGTGCTGTTAAGCTGGGTGACTGGATAGGCTAAACTCAGATGAGCCACTTTCTGGTCTCTGAGTAAACTGGCAGTCCTATTAAAAAAATAAAATAAAATAAAAAAGTGGATCATGGAAATTATGTGGAAAACCAGAGAGAGAGAAAAACAAGGAAAATCAAATGTAAGCGGTGAACAAGTCACCAGCACTGCACCTTGTCTCTCATGATTTAGAATCCTAGACTCTCAGGATTGGATGGAAATTTAAAGCTTGATGTATTAGGTAAGGTGACTGCTAGCTGCGAAAACAAATAAACCCAGAAATCTCAGTGACTTAAAAGTTGAAAACAGCAAAGAAAGCTGGAGAGTGTAGTCTTCAGGGGGGCGAGAAAAGAGGCTAGTCAGCAACCCGCCCAGCTCTATCATAGTTCCCCAGGACAATCTTTCAAACCTCCCCCTAAGCACCTACATGAGTACGGCGCACTTGTCTGTGAGCTCCTCCGGGTTGAGCATCTCACCCCCAAGTGGAAAGCATGTTGCATACTCAGGGCTCGACCAAACGAGCCGGTGGAATATCTAATGGTTGGGTAGGTCCTGCCTCTATATCCTGTATCAGAAGAGAGATATAGGGGTATAGGCTTAACAACTCCACTGGGGGTTAATTCTGAACTGACCCCAGTATGGTCAGAAATTCAGGCTCTACAAACGTAAGACCACTGGAAACTTCGAAAGTCAGCCCAGTTTGCTTCTGGAAGGGTTGTTGGTCAGTCAACATAAATAAAGACATAGAGCATCTTTTTAATATCTGAGGCTTATGAGTCACAGCAGGTCATTGTTTAAAAAGTCAGTGCATACTTGGCTCTTGTCCCTTGGTTTATGGGAACGTTGGGGCGCTTTGTAAACTGCAAAACTCTATATGGTTGTTTAGTCGCTCCTGCCAGCTCTTTAGGACTCTGTGGGCTGTAGCCCGCCAGGCTCCTGTGTCCGTGGGATTTCCCAGGCAAGAATACCGGAGTGAGTTGCCATTTCCTCCTCCAGGGCATCTTCCCAACCCAGGGATCCAACCCGCATCTCCTGCATTGGCAGGTGGAGTCTTCACTGCTGAGCCAGTAAAGCTCGGGAAAGCCTGTAAAACTCTACACAGGTTAAAAAGAAAATGTGACTGTTGATTTTCAAACACCAGGGCTTCCCTTGTGGCTCAGCTGGTGAAGAATCCACCTGCATTGTGGGAGACCTGGGTTCAATCCCTGACTTGGGAAGATCCCCTGTATTCTGGCCTGGAGAATTCCATGGACTGTATAGTCCTTGAGGTCGCAAAGAGTCATACACGGCTGAGTGGCTTTCACTTTGTCAAAAACAAATACATATTAATTTCCAGTCCATTGTATAATAGGTTTATTAGTAAATCCATTCTTCTTTGGGAGGACTGAAGACAATAAGCACAACACAGACAAGCACCCTTAGCACAGTCTGCCTATTTATTACCATCTCTATGGACATTTACGTCCACTCCTCTAAGAGTTTGGCACACTGACCATCAGTCCTAAGAACATGATCTTGTATCTGCACACAGGTTACTGCTGTAGCCAAGTGTGATCTTACTGGGAAGCCTGTCATCTTGTTGAGAGTCAGATCTGCTCTGTAATACAGGATGTGCTAATTCCTGAGAACAACCGTAGCTGTGAATGCCAATAGTAAACTGCTGTGAAAGAGCAGGTGGAGAGATCTTAACCGTCGAAATGAATTGTATCAGAAAAATAAAATGGCTTCAGGATTAAAGGGGAAGAAGAGTACAGTGGACAGGACCCACTCCACAGGATATTTTTTCTGTCCTAAATTAGAGGGAGGCTTTATCCCTCAGCCCAGACAGCCCCATTTTTCTGAGGACATTCATAGACAGACAGACAGATGCCATTTGTCAGGGAGCAACAACAATGTTGATATTTGAATAGGGTTCTCCCTGCATGTTTCAAACATATGCATGAGCTTAACGGAGACAGGCATGGGGAGGGCTTTGAAGTACAGCGGATGACGTCTGCACTGGGCTGGGAGGGAGGGCTGGGGACGACAGCAAGGACAGCAGGCGTGCAGCCATCTTGGGGGGGGGTGTGGCCTTTGGGGGGTGAGGAGGATGGCCATGCTGCTGGCCTGGGGCCGTGTCTTCCGGAGGCAGCCAGTAGGAATGAAAATAGCTCTGATGGCAGATGCAGAAAAAGATCTGAGGCTGTTAGACTCTAAATTAGCCTATCTCCTGTATTACCTGAATTCAGGTGCATTTTAGCGAAAAGTAATGGTCTTAGCAGCAATTTCACTGAAGGAATTTACTTGTGATGATATAGACATGTCTATTTCCAGCATGCTACTGATAGATTCTGCCCCCTCAAAAAAACCCACAATTTTTTTTTAAAAAAAGCTTTTCATTTCCGAATTTTTCTCTCTAGCATGAAATGTGGTAAATTCTACTCATCCAGGAGTATATTGTGCTATTTGAGGCTGACAGCTACTTCAAAGATCTTGATAATGCCAGTGCTTACAGGATTACTATCAAATACAAATGTCTAAGGGGGTGCATTTGGTTTTCACCAAGCCCGCAAAAGCTTGGTGAAACAGAAAAAAAAAAAAAAATTCTTTTCTAATGAACTCAGAGCATTTTAACATGTTCCCAGGTAAGAGCAGCTTTATAAGACAGATGAGGTGGAAATCAGCATGTCCATTTCATAAATGGATACAGAGAAACCCAGCAATTACTTTCCCAAAGCTCTATGGCACATTGCACCGTGAAATGAGGTGACAGGTCACCCAGGACCCACTGCAGATAAGCCCCCAAGAGACGCTTCCTGGTGGCACTAGGGCGTTAAGGCCCCTGACCCAAGGACCTAACCCTAACCTGTCGATACCGTAACTTTCCTTCCTGACTCCCTAGACTTTTTCTCAGAAAAATGCTTGAAAGTGCAAGAAGGGACTTGCTGTTCAGTAAAAGCTAGGCACAGAGCAAACATCTACCTAGAAAGGGATCTATCTGATTGTTTTACAGACAGAGAGACTGAGGCCGAGAAGGCAAATGGCAGGGAGTAAGTGCAGAGCCGGGCAAGAACTCAGACTTCCAGATCCCTTCTCCCCGCAGATGGAGAGATTGGAGGCAGAACCCCTCTTTTAAGTCCCCCTTCAACAGCAAACATCCAGGCGAGACTAATCATGGTTTTGGTAAAGCCTGTGTTATATCTGATCAAAATCTGCTGAGAGCTCATCTCGCTGACATTTCGATTTCTAAAATGTCAAAACATGTAAAGGATCGTGAAGTTAAAATTAAATCTCAGGTGAGTTGGAGAAAATTGTCAGGCTTGAAAAAAGAAGAGAGAGAGAAAGAGAAAGAATCCCACTTAGTCTCTCTCTCAGACAGCAGGCATCAGAGTGGACAGTCACTGGCTTCAGTAACGAGATTAAGACAGCCACCCTGTAGAGGACTCCGCTTTCTTTCCTCCTCCCTCCAAAACATTCGGTGGAGAAATTCAGCCATGACAGGACCAGAAAGTGTTGGTAGAGGATGCTGAGAAGGGGAGAGTCCTTGAGATGAAATCCACATATTGGGAAGAGTGAAATAGGGATGTAGGATAAAATAATAATTGTGAAGTGAGTGAAAGTGTTAGTCGCTCAGTCGTGTCCAACTCTTTGTGACCCCATAGACTGTAGCCTGCCAGCCTCCTCTGTCCATGGGATCATCCCAGCAAGAACACTAGAGTGGGTTGCCATGCCCTCCTCCAGGGGATTTTCCCAACCCAGGGATTGAACACGGGTCTCCTGCATGGCAGGCAGATTCTTCACCATCTGAGCCATCAGAGAAGCCCAAGAATAATTGTACTTAATAGAAATTCATTCCAAGGACTTCCCTGGAGGTCCAGTGGTTAAGACATCACCTTCCAACACAGGGGGTTCTGATTCAATCCCTGGTCAGAGAGCTAAGATCCCATATGCCCTGGAGCCAAAAACCAAAACATAAAACAGAAGCAATATTGTAACAAATTCAATAAAGACTTTAAAAAATGGTCCACATCTAAAAAAAGAAAAAGAGACTCATTCTCTTCACTCGAAGGGAGCCATGAATCTAAGAAGCATGTTTTCCTTAGGGAAAAATAGAGTGTATTAGGGAGGGAGAGGAGGAAGAAAGTATAGAAATCCTCATCATTTACATCCAGAAAGAGAAGAATAAAGAGGGAAGAGGAGGGAATGAACTCACCCTAAACTGTAAACTCCCTCAACTCTGAGCTTCTAGAATGTTCCAAGGCCCCTGCTTCACCTATTTCGCCTGTCAGGCATGGGTTAAACACAGAGAAAATGTAAGAATCCCAAAGAGCAAATCAAGAAATCTTTTCATATGATAAGAAAAACCATAGATGAACAGAACAAAGTCTGACAAACTGTCATCAGGGAGTGAGTCTCAAGCTCTGTTTCTCTAGGGAGCGTGACATTCTCACTTTGTAAAAACCAGAAAAGGCAGATCTGGATGTGGAACTGCTGATGGCAAGTTGCCAGCAGGACAAGTCTGGTAAGTGACCAACGGGGGGGCACCAGCAAAGGAGCGGGCAGGCAGGGGGTGGGGGGAGTCTCCTGAAATCACGTGCGCTGGTCCTGACTTCCACTCATCTTGAAATTCAGGTCAGTTTGAAGATAAAAAGAGATATTTTTCTTTCTGAAAAAGAAAACGGTATTATTTTGTGTGTGTGTGAGCAAAATCTAAAACCTAAGCATAGCAAGTCAGGTACAAAGAGTCCCAACTCCAAGATACACATTTCCTCTTCTGCTCTGGGCTGTCATTTGTCACCCGGGGAGTCCCAGTGGGATTCACCTCTTATTTGGGACAAAGAGGCCCTCCTGAGACACGGGGTTAAAGGAGCCTTGAGATGCTATGATGAGTCCTTCTTGGAGCAGTGGGAAAGAACCCAGCTTTCTACTGGAAATGCCTCCCTCAAATGTAGCAAAGTAGATGTTTGTGTGCCTGACTTTCATGCCGCATAAAAGGGAGCATAGAGAAGGCAGAGGAGGGCACACGGCTATGTGCCCACAACTGTGAATGGAGATACCTGAGCGACAGTCTTGGCACTGCCCTGAGAATTTACCACTAGCAGACCCTGAACCGTTCACCTATGCATATTTAAGTAGCCCGGAGTCCTCTGTTTAGGTCATAAAGTAAGAATTTAATAAAAGGACTTTCCTGGACTGCCCTGGTGATCCAGTGGTTAGGACTGGGTACTTGCACCACAGACTGTGGGTTGGATCCCTGCTCAGGGAACCAAACTCCCACGAGCTGTGTGTCATGACCAAAAAAAAAAAAAAAGATACTACAAACACTAAAAAAAGGGGGGGGGGGAGTTTCCATTTTCCTCCATTTTACCCATTCAGAAGGGTTTTCCATGGAGTTAGTCACGGGGGGCAAGAAGAACAGATTATGCTGAGGTCATGGCAGCTTTCTTACAGCTGTCAACGGCTCCTCCTTGTTCATATCTGGGAGGCCCATCTATTTCTGTTGCTATGGAGATTTGCAGTGGGTTGAGGAAGAGCATGGACCTTTCCTTTCACCCCACAATTTCAATAAGAACATGTATGCTGATCTAAGCCTCAGCTGTCACACATCTCTATATCAATGAAGAGATCTACTCAGGTAGACATCTGAATCTTAGACCTCTCTCCATTCACGCTCCCCCAGCTCATCGATTTCCAGCAACACAATAACACACTTCTTTTATCAATATAAGTTAAAGACAGAAGTCTGCAGAAGAGGTCTCCATCACTAGCAGCTTATGGGATCATTTCTGACCTCCAACCTAAACTCTCATTTTCATCTAAACTTGGTCTCCTGAGCATGACTTCATCATGTCTATAGCATATAATGTGCACTGGAACTGTAATGAGAGAAGAAAAAATTGAAAAGTGGTCACTCAGCACTATTTCTCATACAAAGCTCCACAACCCAAACCCATCTTTCTCAACCAACACTGAGTGACTTCTTCAGCTGGCCAAGAACTAAATCCAGTAGGTTATATGACATGTGCACAGATCCTTGTGTCTACAGAAAGCTGAAGGTGGGAAGAAGAAAAAGATAAAGGATAAAACAGGGAGTGTTTTAAAGACATATGGAAAATACTGGCAACTATAAAGAAAAAAATTTTATCACCTGCACTGTATGAACTACCAGTAATGACAATTAACATGTTGCCTCAATTCACTCCAGCCTTTTTCTAAAGTTTTCCTCTCCCCATAGGTGAAATTGTACTGAAAATATAAATTTATTTCCTGCTTATTTTTCTTTTGATATTATAAGACTATTCCCACATTACCAGAGAAACCCCGCAGACAAGATTTTTTCCTAATTAGCTGTTTTGCACTTGCCCTCCTGTGATACAATCATTCATCACATTTTAAATGCTTTTGCTTCAAGGTTTCATTAGGTTCTCATTAAGCAGGGATTGCAAAATGATGTTACAATGTGACTGAGTTTTGTGGGTGTTTGTTCTAACTCTTGAGTATGAAAAGGTGCTATTGGACTGTCTGTCCACACACACACACCCAGGTTCAAAGCATAAAGAGTTAGTGTTGATGGGAGCAGTCAAGTCACAAAAGCCAGGGCCAGGATTTCAGGCTGACAAATGCAGAGACAGAGAGAAGAGGGATTATTGGAAAAGTTAAATTAACTGCTGATCCAAAGCCCAGATTATACATCTATTACGTACTATCAGGTCCAAGAATCTCTTGTTAGAGATCGGCAAAGGCAGTAGGCAATTGGTCCTCCATGGAGCTAAAGAAACACGGGGAAGTAGTAAAAGAATTTCAGGGTTTAAAGAAAGACATGTTTTCTTTAAGCCCAGACATGGGCAACACCAGGATTAGATGAGCAATAACCAAAAAAGGTTTAGAAACAGCGTCAGCGGGGACTCATCTGGTGGTTCAGTGGTTAAGACTCCATGCTCCCAATGCAGGGGGGCCAGGTTCGGCCCCTAGTCAGGGAACTAGATCCCTCATGCTGCAACTAAGAGCCTGCATGCTGCGAATAAAGATCCTTCATGCTACAGCGAAGATGCCAAGTGCCCAATACAGCCAATTTTTTTTAAGGGTCAATGGCTATTATTAGTAGTTTTAATCAGATTTTTATATTTCTTGAATCAAAATCAATTGAAGATTTGCATTATGTCCCCCCTCAAATTCATATATTGATGTCCTATCCCCACACTAGAATCGGACTCTTTCTGGAAATAGTGTTGCTATAGATGTAATTATTAAGCTGAGGTTATGTTCTTATTGTTCAGTCGCTAAGTCATGTCCAACTCTGTGACCCCCTGAACTGCAGCACTCCAGGCTTCCCTGCCCTTCACTATCTCCCGGAGTCTGCTCAGACTCATGTCCATTGAGTCAGTGACCCTGTCTAACCATCTCATCTTCTGCTGCTCTCTTCTCCTCCTGCCCTCAGTCCTTCCCAACATCAGGGCCTTTTCCTGATGATTCAGAAAAGTTGACTCTTTGCATCGGGTAGCCAAAGTATTGGAGCTTCAGCTGCAGCATCAGCCCTTTCAATGAATATTCAGGGCTGATTTCCTTTAGGATGGACTGGTTGGATCTCTTTGCAGTCCAAGGGACTCTCAAGAGGCCTCACCAGCACCACAAATTGAAAGCATCAGTTCTTTGGCACTCAGCCTTCTTCATCGTCCAACTCTCACATCCGTACACAACTACTGGAAAAACCATAGCTTTCACTACATTGACCTTTGTCGGCAAAGGGAGGTTATACTGTTACGTTAATGCCTACCCTACCCAAAATGATCAGTGACCTTATGAAAAGGGGAAATTTGGACCCAGAGACTGAAATCCGGGGCAAACACCATGTGCAAGCTGCAGCTAGGCTGCCACAGCCAAGGAAACACTGTGAGCAACAGCTTCCCGCCTACTGGCTTCAGGAGAAGGGTGGCCCTGCTGACATCTTGACTTGGCCTTCCAGCCTCCAGGACTGTGGGACAACTTCCTGTTGTTTAAGCCAGTCAGTCTATGGTCCTTTGTTCCAGCAGCCCCCGAAAACGAGTATAGAAGGAATCCTACAAGCAATTTCCTCCAACTTCCTATTTCATGCAGATCTCCTTCCTGATATGGATTGATATTCACTTCAGCCTCCATAGAACACTTCCAGGGATGGGAGCAATGTCCATGGGGCAATGCATCCAATTATTGAATAACTCCGATTATTTCATTGTATGGGTATCATACTTTTGCAATGTAATTGTTAGTAATGCTAGCTACTGTTAAGCTTTGCTATTTATTTTACATGAAGGTCTATTTGATGTTCAATAATAGCATGCTGCAAAGAAAATATGTGGGCATCTACAGCTTAGACCGTAACAAAGGCACCAGCATTCATTCAGGGGCAGTGAAATTATTTGGAAGGAAAGTATTTGGAAGGAAATAAACAGCTTGGGAGTCAGACAGAGAAGGAGCTATGTCATATGACATCCTTTATATGTGGCCTCTAAAAAGAAATGATACAAACGAACTTACTTACAAAACAGAAAGAGACTGGCAGACTTAGGAAATGAGCTTATGGTTGCAGCGGGGGAAGGGATAGTTAGGGAGTTTGGGAAGGTCATATAAACCCTGCTATCTTTAAACTGGATAACCAACAAGGACCGACTGCATAGCACAGGGAACTCTGCTCAATGTTTTGTGGCAGCCTGGATGGGAAGGGGGCTTGGGGGAGAATGGGTACATGTATACGTATGGCTGAGTCCCCTTTGCTGTTCATCTGAAACTATCGCATCATTGTTAATTGGCTATACCCCAAAACAAAATAAAAAGTTCAAAGTGCGGGGGGAAAAAGAGAAAGAAATAAACAGCTTCAGAGTTCTGGCCCCGCCAATGCAAACTAAAAGGCAAGAGCACACTCACGCCCTCCTCTGGGACTTGTAGAGCTTCCCCCCGACCCCCAACAAAGAGCAAATCAATGCTAACCAGTTGACTGACTGCATCATAAGCAGCACAGTTCATGAGCCAGAACAAAGAGTTTTGCTTTCCTGCTACCAAAGGGCAGGGAAGGGGAAAGAGTAGCGCATCACAGAGGACCACCGGCAAAGGGAGAAATCCCTCCGGAGCAGTCAAGGGCATGGAAGAAACATCTTGGATCTG
The DNA here is from genome assembly GCA_006410635.1 of Cephalophus harveyi. NCBI lineage: Eukaryota > Metazoa > Chordata > Mammalia > Artiodactyla > Bovidae > Cephalophus > Cephalophus harveyi. The sequence continues at coordinate 321,738 of SJYT01083073.1, forward strand.
TTCCACTGCATTCTTTTGTTTCCCAACCAGCCATACATCAGGACGGATTGAGGCCTCAGTTGCTGCCGTCTCCCTTCAGTCTGATTCAATAAGCATGTGTTGTAGATACGCTGATCATTTGCCCCAGAGAGAAACAACCGAGGGATGGGAGCAGATTAATCCTTGTGAGTCAACTGCAAGGAGGCGTCTGGGGACTGAGTGACTCATGATCAGAGGTCAATGCCTTGGGAATAGATGGCAAACAGCTTTCATTTCCAGAAAGCCTGGCTCTGGATGCTGATGAGCAATGCGGTCCCTCCTCTGTAAGGTGGCCTTCCTCCAACATCCAGTGATGAGATCTAGCCGTCTCCTGTAGGAGCAGACTCTGTATTTTTACCCTCCAGGCCTATGAACAATGTTCTGATCCCTTTTCCCCTGGCAGCGCCAAGGGGACTCACACGTTCACATAAACACTCACTGAGTGGCGCTCTTTCCGGACCAGCCCAGGCTCAGCGCTGCGACCTAGCGCCCTGAAGGAGCCTGGGGAGAGAGCAAGCCAACACACTGTCTTCACCTGCTGGCATCGGCCTAAGCTGACAGCTCAATGCGGTTTTCACATGGGGATCGGAGAGATCGAACCCCATACTCTGGCACTAGGTATTTGCTTGCCGGGGAACACTAGGTAAAAAATTCTGGAGGAATTTCATAAAATCTGACAAACTGATTGAGAAATGCTTTTGTTGTTGTTCAGTCGCTAAGCTGTGTCAGACTCTTTTTGACCTTATGAACTGCGGAAACTATTTTAAAGGTGATAGCTAAGGTTAGGGGTCCTTCACTGCAAGAAATGAGATCAAGAGCTGTTCAGAGCTGTTGTGATTAAAACAATGTGGTATCATGGAACAACGGAGTCCAAGAGAAAGCCAGAAATAAACACACCAATGTGAAAAGCGATGTAGGACAGAGATTTGTTGTTACAAATTTTGTACTGACAAAATAGATGAAGAAAGAGATTTGGTCTTACAAATCAATCAAGAAAGCATGGACTCTCCCCAAAAGGTGTTGAGAGAATTGATTATTTCAATAAAAAGTTAATTTCACTGGGACTTCCCTGGCAGTCCAGTGGTTAAGACTCTGCTTCGATGGCAGGGGGTGCAGGTTCCATATCTGGTTGAGGAACTAAGATCCCACACGCCACGTGGCATGACAAATAATAATAATAGTAATAATTTTATTGATCAAATGATCTGATTCTATCCCCCTTCTGGATCCAGAATGGGGGTGTACTTCCCATCCCTTCTGAAGTTAGATATACCGTCACAAGACTCTACGGCCACTGAAATGTGACCAGCAGACAAGCGCTACCTTCAAGTACAGCCCTCGGTGGCCAGTGTGTGACCTGTCACCTTCCCCTCCCTGCTTCCAGGGTTCTGGATGTCCCTGTCTAGACAAGCCTCCATCAGCCTGGATGCCTGCACACTCAAGGTGGACAACAGCGTCATGAGACATAAGGTGAAGATGAAGTTACTCAGTCGTGTCCGACTCTTTGCAACCCCGTGGACTATAACCTACTAGGCTTCTCCGTCCATGGGATTCTCCAGGCAAGAATACTGGAGTGGATTGCCATTTCCTTCTCCAGGGGATCTTCCCGACCCAGGGATCGAACCCGGGCCTCCCACATTGGAGGCAGACGCTTTAACCTCTGACTGGGGATTAAACCTCTGAGATTTGGGGCATTTGTTTCTTCAATATAATCTAGCCTCCTCCCAACTAACACAAAAATAAGCCCCAAAATTAATGACCTAGATGTGAAAACTATACAATTTTTAGAAAAAGATACAGGCAAATATTTCTCTGACCTCAGAGTACAGAAAGACTCTTTTTAAAGGTTTTTAAAAATAATAAACCATAAAGGAAAAGATCAATGTATTTGACTGAATCCAATTTAAACTCATCTGTTCGCCAATATACACCATAAATTGAAATAGAGATAACTACAAACTGTTAAAGATACTTGCAGTCTGTATAACCAGCAAAAGATCAGTTGTAGAACATACATAAAAATACTCCAGAGATCAACACAGAAAAGACAAACAAGCAAAAAGTGAAACAGGCAAAATATGTGAAAAGACAATAAACATATGTAGTAACTGGGAAAATGTCCATTAAAGTGATTTAAACCACTTCACACTGGTAGTTTTGGTAAAAATCTGAAGTATGATAATATCTATGATTGCCAGGAGTACAAAGGAAAACTGCATGGAGGAGCAACTGAGCCAAGTCTAGAGGCTGAAAACGTGCGTACCTTTCAATCCAATAATAACTCTTCTGCTTACTGTATTTCCCAGGAACTCTCGCACATTTGCACAAGGAGATGTCTAATCAGAACCATTCAGGGAATTTCCTGGGGGTCCAGTGGTTAGGACTCTCTGCTCTCACTGTCGAGGGGCCGGCTTCAATCCCTGGTTGGGAAACTTGAGATCCCACAAGCCACGTGGGGCAGGCTTGTGTTTAATGGCAAATAATCAGAAACAATTCAAATATCCATCATCAGCAGAGTAGAGAAGTAATTTGCTGTTCATGGAAAGGAATGCTACACATCCGCTTGTGACAGTGTGGATAAATCTCAAAAACACAACATTAAACAATGAAAACGAAGTTGCATAGAGTCATGTGGTATATGTGCCATTTATACACAGTTTGAAAATACACACACTTTAATAATCAAATACATATATTGTATGTGTACATTAAGAGTTCTGAAGGGGGCATGGAAATAAACCCAATTAGAGAGGTATTGGGGTCAGGAACATAGGGGGTTTCTAATGCACATGTATCATTTTAATTATTGAGAAAAAACGAAACAAGTACAGCCCAACTTTAGACTGAACTGAAATTGGACGGAGCCAGGAGGTGGTTCACAAGTGTTCATTATGGTATTCTCTGTACTTTTCCACTAATGAAATTTTTTTTCATTTATGACTTCCTAAGGCTTCGTAATGAGCAAATGGTAGGATGAACCGCAGATCAGTGTTTTATTCACCTCCCCACACTTACGTTAACAAATGTACAGTCAGTTATTCCTAATTCTAACATTTCCGTACCTCTCTCACACACGCCAGCTCTGGAAGACCCTGGTTCTCAAATGTGGCTCCACATTGGCATCGGCAACGCCCCTGGGTTTCAACCCCAGAAAGTCTGATTAAACCTGTCAAGGATGTGGCCTGGGCAGTAAGAGATTTTAAGGCTTGCAGGTGATTTTAATGTGCAGCCAAAGTGGAGAATAACTGCTTTCAGAAAAAAATAAAATGGAGACGAAAACTCTGAGTTTAGAATCTGTGGGGGAGAATGGATACTTGTATATGTATGGCTGAGTCCCTTCACTGTTCCCCTGAAACTATTACAACATTGTTAATTGCCTATAGCCCAATACAAAATAAAAAGTTAAAAAAAAAAAAAAAGAATCTGTCAGGGAGAATCTCAGATCTATGACTGTTTTATAGCCTTGGGCAACTGCACTATCCATTTCTCCATCAGTATGGAGGGGTAATATCATCTATTTTGGGGGGGTTGCTAGAAGGGCTTCCCAGGTGGTACAAGTAGTAAAGAAGTCACCTGCCAGGGCAGGAGACACAAGAGACATGGGTTCATTCCTGGGTTGGGAAGATCCCCTGGAGGAGGAAATGGCAACCCGCTCCAGTATTCTTGCCTGGAAAATTCCAAGGACAGAGGAGCCTGGAAGGCTACAGTCGGGGTTGCAAAGAGTCAGACAACACTGAGCATACATGCACAAACACACACTCACACACACACATACACACAAATTCACACACACACACACGAAGAACTAAATAAGAATGACGTGTATAAATTACCCAATACAGTATCAGAGTAATAGCAGTAATAAGCGATTTTTCCCCTGAGGATTGAGAAATGAAATTCTAATCTATTTTATGGAGGTAGAAATTATTACCATCCCAGATGACCTTATAAGAAATGAACGCCAAGCGGATCACTCAGATCCTGGGAGAGGACGGAGCATCGTAGCACCACCCTCTGCCCCCAGCTCCAGGCTTCTTCCCTCTTCTTCAGACCTGGGCCTGTGCCTGTGCAATAGCCTAATGTCCTATTGCTTTCTCAGCTTTTTTCATTTAAATGAGTGCTTGGAATTTTTAAAGGCCACAATTGCATGTTTAGGCCCAAAATACAGCCCTTCAGCCAATGACTTGGTCGTTGACTCCTCAACATTTCTTCTTAACTTGTATCAAATATGGGAACTCTGTCTACAGCTGTCTAAGTTTTTCTAAAAGAAAAAGCTTATTTAAGAAATAATTAATGCCACTCGGAAGCTTGCCATGAAACCTTTCTAAGAGTCTCCATTCCAAAACAACAAAAAGCTGAGATCTAAGAGTTTAGGGGAAAAGGAAAAGCAGTTAGTCATGGAGAAATAAGCCTGGGTGTTAAAATATATCAAGGTATAAACATCATCAGTAGAAAGATTACAAATGGCACAACTAAAAAGACTGGAGAGAAGAGCAAGTCGGGGGTTATTGTTTAGTCCCTAAGCTGTATCCAGCTCTTTGCAACCACGTGGACTGTAGCTCGCCAAGCTCCTCTGTCAGTGGGATTTCTCAAGCAAGAATACTTAAGTGAGTTGCCATTTCCTTCTCCAGGGGATCTTCTTGATCTTCTTGGGATCATCTTCCAAGTCTCCTGGATTGCAGGTGGATTCTTTACCACTGAGCCACCTGGGAAGCTCAAGTAGCAGATAAAGGTAATACAAGCTAAATAATTCCCCTCTTATGGGAATCAAGAAGTACTGTGTAAAATAGATTAAAAAAATTTTTTTCTTAATAGTTAAAAGGGAATACCTCTAGGAAGTGCAGGTGGATTTGGGAGAAGAAAACTTTTATATTTTACCTGGTAGCATCCTGAATTGAGCTGCTAGATAAAGATATTAAGATAATTGCTGTGGGGACTTCCCTGGTGGTCCAGTGGTTAAGAATTCACCTTGCGATGAAGGGACACGGGTTCAATCCCTGGTCTGGGAAGATCCCACATGCTGTGGAGCAACTAAGCTTGTGCAGCACAGTTACTGAGCCTGAGCTCCAGAGCCCGGGAGCTGCAGCTACCGAAGCCTGTGAACCCAGAGTCTGTGCTCAGCAGCAAGAGAAGCCACCTCAGCAAGAAGCCCAGGCCCCGCTCACCCCAACTAGAGAAAACCCGAGCAGCAACGAAGATCCAGCACAGGCAAAAACAAATGTAACTAATTAATTTTAAGAACAAGTCACAAGAAAAAAAATTACACACTGTAATATATTTATATATATTTATGTATATATAAAAGCACAATGTAACTTTAAAAGTGCAGGAAATTACTTAATTGCTCAACAGAAGATCTCACCTCTGCTTTAGTACTGCTTAATATATAGCATGTTATCATTTTGCAACCCAATGTTAAGCAGTAATTGGCTGATGTACCAATGTGTCAAATGCTTTTATAGGCAACAGACTCCAGCCTCACATTTACCTGCATAATTGAAAACAAATGATGCCTGGCAAATGCTTAATTATTCCTGAATTTCATATGAGAACAATGTCAGCATCTTGCAAAATAGAGTTTGATGAATAGCCTAGCTGCAGTAAACCTTTTAAAAGAAAAATACTGACTTTGATGATCTGAGATTTTCAGTTTATGAGGTCATTAATCATGGGAAGTGTTATGTCTCCTTTCTGCTAGAGAGTTATTTTCTACCCTTAGGGCCATAGAATGTTTATTAGACTTAAATAAGAAAATGGTTTCCGCTCATGGCTATTCAAATTCTATTAAAAATAATTTCTAAACCAGCAACCATTTCCCCTATCTCTCTGTTAAACATAGGAAAGAGTAAGCTTTTTAAAAATCTACCAGGCTGCCCTGTATAATTTTCCACCCCCTGATGTAGTGAGATGATAATAGCACCCATTGATTTTTTTAAAAAATCCTTTTCTTTGGTGAGACTGCTACAAGGTGAGTGTCTCATGCAGTTTTGAATTTCAATTTTTTTGAATTTCAAAATCTCATCCATCTTTCAGGAGGAATCGGTACATGACAGTGCATGTGCTTTCTGAAAATGCTTAACCTTTATCGTGTTGTGTACCTACTTCAATCACATTATAAGAAAAAAGTTCTAAGATTTCCAGAACCCACAGAAGTTCATTTGGAATCACCCCAGCTAATAAGCACAGTGAGCACTTTACTGGAAGCTTCCCCAAAGCCTGCAGTAGGAGCGAACGGCAGAGGCATCAAGGAGAAGGATGCCGAAGAAAAGAAGCCAGTTCACGCCGGAAACAGAGCCTTGGAAGGGCTCAAGCACAGAGGCACCGTCTCTGAGGATGGAGTCACGGAGTTGTCGAGAGTTAGCACAGTGGGGAAGGCCACGGCACCCGACTCGAATACTTTTTGCCTGGGAAATCCCATGGATGGAGGAGCCTGGTGGGCTGCAGTCCATGGTGTCGCGAAGAGTGGGACATGACTGAGCGACTTCACTTTCACTTTTCACTTTCATGCACTGGAGAAGGAAATGGCAACCCACTCCAGTGTTCTTGCCTGGAGAATCCCAGGGACGGGGCAGCCTGGTGGGCTGTTGTCTATGGGGTCGCACAGAGTCGGACACGACTGATGTGACTTAGCAGCAGCGGCAGCACAGTGGAAACTGGCCTCCCAGGTCTTCGTCTCCTCCTCCTATTGGCTCCTCCCTGGTCTGCTGAAGACCAAACACCGAGGCTTTCCTTCTAGAGGAGTTGCATCAGCGTTTAAGTCTGTCTCTAGAGGCACCGGGAGCGCCTGAGGGTGGAGGTAAGGAGTCCTACAGAGAACAGAAGCATTAAATGATAGGCTACGTATTGAAAGCGGTGTCTGGCGCCCTCCTCCCCTTGCTCAGCTTCCCAAACACTGGCAGCCAGCATTTCCTCTGTGGAGAAACTCATCAACTTAAAAGAACGACCTAGATGGAGTGATAACTGAGCATCCGGAGGACCATCCCCAGAGGCCCATCAGGTGACAAACCCCAGCCTGCCTACCGTTTCCAACCTGCGTATTTAGCTCCTGGCTAAACTGAAAAGACAGCCGCAGACAGATGAAGGATGGTTCTCCATGCAAATCTGAGACCAAAGGAAACAGACAAAATTAACTTGGAAGAAACAGACAATAGGGGGAACAAAAGAACACATAAGAACTCTAGGATGGAATATTCTCTGTAAGGGAAGAAGATGCTGTGTTCACGCAATGAGAAGAGAATGCCATTTAAAAAAAGAAAAGAGACATTCAGAGACCAAGAAAGCATTCTAAGAAATTTTAAATGATGGCAAACATAAACTAAAGAGAAAGGTTGATAGATAAAACTGAGCAAAATTCTAGAGAATTAGATCAAAAATGAAAGAGGTGTGAGAAGTAGGAGAGACAAGATAAGCAAACCAGAAGATCGATCAGGAAGGTTCAAAAGCCAACAAACATGAGTTCCAGAAACTAGAAGGGAAAAAAAAATAGAAGGAAAGAGATTTTGTAAAGACGAATACAAAAGCATTTCTAGAACTAAGGGAATAAACTTTCATACTGAAGAGGTCTACTGAATACCTAGCACAATATATGGGGGAGAAAAAGCATATAGAACAGATTTCTCACGGTGAAATTTCAGAACAACACAGACACACACACAAAAAAAAGATGCTAACGGTTGCCACAATTGAAACAGAAAATACCACATACAAAGCCTCCAAGATTAGAATTCGTAGAACTTCTCCACAGCAAACTGGGGTTGCAAGGCAAATGAGCAGCCAGAGAGAATGATTTCAAAACAAAGCATCGATAAGGCCTAAGCCTAGAATCAGGATATTTTCAGAATATGAGGACTTCAAAAGTTATATCTCCTGCCTTTTTTCCCCCTGCAAGCTGCTGGAGAAGGTGCTTTGTCAAAAAAAGTGAATAAACCTGTGATAACATAAATGAGAAGGAAACCCAAAAAAAGAGGGGAATTATGTATACGAATGTGGTCTACTGGAGAAGGGAATGGCAAGCCACTTCAGTATTCCTGCCTTGAGAACCCCATGAACAGTATGAACAGGCAAAATGATAGGATACCAAAAGAGGAACTCCCCAGGTCATTAGGTGCCCAATATGCTACTGGAGATCAGTGGAGAAATAAGTCCAGAAAGAATGAAGGGGTGGAGCCAAAGCGAAAACAATACCCAGTTGGGCATGTAACTGGTGATAGAAGCAAGATCTGATGCTTTAAAGAGCAATACTGCATAGGAACCTGGAATGTCAGGTCCATGAATCAAGGCAAATTGGAAGTGGTCAAACAAGAGATGACAAGGGTGAACGTCGACATTCTAGGAATCAGCGAACTAAAATGGACTGGAATGGGTGAATTTAACTCAGATGACTATTATATCTACTACTGTGGGCAGGAATCCCTCAGAAGAAATGGAGTAGCCATCATGGTCAACAAAAGAGTCCGAAATGCAGTACTTGGATGCAATCTCAAAAA
>SJYT01083073.1:333057-417452 GCA_006410635.1 Cephalophus harveyi
AGATGGCTGGATGGCATCACGGACTCAATGGATGTGAGTCTGAGTGAACTCTGGGAGATGGTGATGAACAGGGAGGCCTGGCGTGCTGCGATTCATGGGGTCGCAAAGAGTCGGACACGACTGAGCGACTGAACTGAACTGAACTATGTATACGAATAGCCAATTCAATTCACTGCACAGCAGAAATTAACATAACATTGTAAAGCAACAATACTCCAATAAAAATTAATGGAGAAGGAATAAACCAAGAAAAAGATCTCAGGCTATTCAAGAAAAGAGGATTCCCAGGATGAAAGGAAGTCCCTGGATGACAGCTGTGCAGAAAGCGACTTATCTAGATGGGATCAAGATGCTAAAGGGCTCCAGAAGAATCAGCAGGCAGATCATTTATCCAAGATGCTAAAGGGCTCCAGGAGAGTCAGCAGGCAGATCATTTATCCAAGATGCTAAAGGGTCCAGGAGAGTCAGCAGGCAGATCATCTATCCTGCTTGACAGGAAGGAAAAGAAAGTGAAGTCGCTCAGTCCTGTCCAACTGTTCGTGACCCCATGGACTGTGGCCCACCAGGCTCCTCCATCCATGGGATTTTCCAGGCAAGAGTACTGGAGTGGGTTGCCATTTCCCTCTCCAATCCTGTTTGACAGGAAGGAAAGATTTTTCAGTCTTCAGAGACTCTGGGGACGACTCAGAGAAAGTACAGTACAGGGAAAGCAATGTAGGTTTTTTAATGAGGCAGTTAATTCCAGGGAAAAGTAAAAACTGAGTAAGAGAGGAGTTGGTGGTGTTTGCCAGGGACTGAGTGGTTTGGAAAACAGGGAGCTATTGGTCTATGTCCAAGATGAGTAAGAGCTACAGACCTGCCCTACCATGTGGCGTTGTGGTTAACAAGTCAGTATAATTAAGCATAGAGCTCATGTTAAGTGTTTCTATCACAAAAAAAAAAAAAAAAGAGGTGGGACAAGAGGGAACTTCTGGAAGTGATGCTGCTGTTTAGTCATTAAGTGGTGTCCAACTCTTTTGCAAACCCATGGACTGTAGCCTGCCAGGCTACTCTGTCCATGAGATTTTTCCAGGCAAGAATACTGGAGTGGGTTACCATTTCCTTCCCCAAAGTGATGGACATGTTTATTACCTTGAATGTGGCAATGGTTTCATGTTGAGGTCCTTTAATGAACCAGAACCTGGTGGTCCAGAGTCGATGATAAAAAAGTAAAGGAGAGAGAAAGAGAGGCTGATATTCCTTGGTTTATGCAGAAAACCAATAGAGTCCCTGACACGGGGCTTGCTCTGTTCACAAAGGCCTCAGGCGCCCTCTCCATGGGGGAAGGCGCAGAGCACCTTCTCGAGAGGGTCTTAGAAGCCCGGGCAGGAAAGTGAAACCAGAGGGCCTCTGCGCTCCAAAGAATTAGCCTGAAAGAAAGAGAAGGAGAGAGGGAGAGAGAAAGAGAAAGCAAGACACAGGGACCAAAGCTCTGATGGAGCAAAGGTGTTTTAATCAACATGGTGTGGTCATATATATTGTAGTTATTCTCAGCAAAGATAAAGATAAAAATTCCAGACTTACAAAACATAGGCGATCCAAATTAAAGAGAGAGAGTTGTAAACAATCACTTTTACAGTATGGTTCATAAGAAGGAAGAGGGTACTTTTCACTGTATTGAAAAACTAATGAAGGAAATGCCTGGATGCCTCAACCCCAGGAGAGGCTTGCCTCTCAATTCCTGAATATTCAGGAATTAATAAAGAACAGAGGATTCCTGACAGACCCAAAACAGCACACAGGAAGCCTCCTGTTAAATGCTTCCTGACAGTTTCACGTAATATTTTTCTTTGCCAGTATGGAAAGAAGAGATGGACGTGAGGGTCTCCATGCGTGCATGCTGCGTGATAAGTCATCGCTTCAGTCATGTCTGACTCTGTGCGACCCCATGGACTGTAGCCTGCCAGGCTCCTCTGTCCATGGGATTCTCCAGGCAAGAATACTGGAGTGGGTTGCCATGCCCTCCTCCAGGGAATCTTCCCGACCCAGGGATGGAACCCACGTCCCCTACATCTCCTGCATTGGCAGGAGGATTCTTTACCTCTAGCGCCAGCTGGGAAGCCCATTGAGGGTCTCCAGATCCTGCTAATTTGTCACAGGTGTACTAACCTGCCGGGAGCCAGCATGAGGAACTCTGCCCGTGGCAAAGGTCATGAGGAAGGAGGCTCGGCATATGCAAAGGTGGGATCGAGCCTCAGGAGACCCCCTGTTCCCGAGCATCTACCCCCAAAACCAGAGTCTGCCTACTTTACTGCTTTATGCTCTCACCTACACCTCTGACTTTACGGGGGGCTATTCCCGACCACCTCTCTCTGTAAAGGAGTTAACTTAGGACTCCAGAATATAAATCTCCTGGGCGTGACAAGGGTGTCTCAGGTCAAACCTCTCTCTACTGGCAGACTAGCTTGTGTGACAGGATTATCCACACTCTTGCTACTACTTACATGATTGTTTACAACCTATCCCGACCACCTCTCTCTGTAAAGGAGTTAACTTAGGACTTCAGAATATAAATCTCCTGGGCGTGACAAGGGTGTCTCAGGTCAAACCTCTCTCTACTGGCAGACTAGCTTGTGTGACAGGATTATCCACACTCTTGCTACTACTTACATGATTGTTTACAACCTCTCAACCATAAACAGCTCAGAGAGTTTGGAGTATTTTGAAAGTCTTAGTTAGCATAGGGTTTTTTTAAAGATAAAAATCAGGTTGGTGCACAGTTTCATTGCTGAGTTAATGACTGCCACCAGGCCTCCATATCCTTAGGCACCTGGGAGTATGTTAATCAATGTGATTGGAATGTAGAAAAAGAAATATAGTAGTTTTGATGTTGGCATTGGATGCAATCTCAAAAACGACAGAATGATCTCTGTTCGTCTCTAAGGCAAACCTTTTAATATCACAGTTATCCAAGTCTATGCCCCAACCAGTAACGCTGAAGAAGCTGAAGTTGAACGGTTTTATGAAGACCTACAAGACCTTTTAGAACTAACACCCAAAAAAGATGTCCTTTTCATTATAGGGGACTGGAATGCAAAAGTAGAAAGTCAAGAAACACCTGGAGTAACAGACAAATTTGGCCTTGGAATGCGAAATGAAGCAGGGCAAAGACTAATAGAGTTTTGCCAAGAAAATGCACTGGTCATAGCAAACACCCTCTTCCAACAACACAAGAGAAGACTCTACACATGGACATCACCAGATGGTCAACACCGAAATCAGATTGATTATATTCTTTGCAGCCAAAGATGGAGAAGCACGAAGAATTGATGCTTTTGAACTATGGTGTTGGAGAAGACTCTTGAGAGTCCCTTGGACTGCAAGGAGATCTAACCAGTCCATTCTGAAGGAGATCAGCCCTGGGATTTCTTTGGAAGGAATGATGCTAAAGCTGAAACTCCAGTACTTTGGCCACCTCATGAGAAGAGTTGACTCATTGGAAAAGACTCTGATGCTGGGAGGGATTGGGGGCAGGAGGAGAAGGGGACGACCGAGGATGAGATGGCTGGATGCCATCACGGACTCGATGGACGTGAGTCTGGGTGAACTCCGGGAGTTGGTGATGGACAGGGAGGCCTGGCGTGCTGCGATTCATAGGGTCGCAAAGAGTCAGACACGACTGAGCAACTGAACTGAACTGAACTGATGTTAGCAATACTAGACTTTTGAGTTAATGAATTTTGTCTTTGTTAAAGATCACTGTGCTCCTCTGTCTTTGGTATAAATCATTGTGTCCTTGCTATGTAAGAATGTAACTTTATCACTATTTTAAGACTAAGTAGATCTTAAGGGGAAACAAGTTTTCTGATTGACTAACCTTTATCAATAGAAAGTAAGGTGGGGCCATAAAATGTTGATTGGTCTTCAGACCAGAAGATATTGTGAACAAATGTAAGACCCTTGTAAGAACAAAGATATGCTGATAAGGGTCGGAGCAGCTGACCCTGCGTGACTCTGTTTCTTACATTTATCTCTATGGATAACTAAAAGTATAAAAGGGGAGCTGGAAAATAAAGAAACGGGACCAGTTCCTCGAAAGACTGGTTTCCCCCATGTGGTCTTTTCTCGTTCTCTTCTTTTCTGGCTGAATTCCCATCTGCAGCGTGAAGGCTTGCCATGTCTACTTACTTGCCCTGGCTTCTAAGACCCACGCGAGAAGGAGCCCAAGGCGGGGTACCCTCCGCTATTCAAGCGGGTGCCGGTGGCCTACATAGATGGTGCAAACTCCTTGTCTTGGAGTTTTATTGGTTTTCCACGTAAACCAAGTTATTCAGCCTCTTTTTCTCCACTTATTTTCCAACTACACTATTTCTTTCTAATCTCCCTCCATATCTTTAATCAAGCAATTAATTCCTAGGACGCCGACTCCGTCCCTGCTTTGAATTCCCTGGATCCACCAGGGCTGGACCCCGGCACTAACCTTTCACCTCAATACCCCTTCCTTTCTCCTAATGACAACTATCTGCTTGTTTGTGTGTGATAAAGCTCTCCATATCTACTTTATGGATGAGGTTTCGGTACTCAGAATGCTTTGATCTTACTCCTCCAGGACAAAGAAGGAGGTTGAATAATTCCGATGACTATTTCCTTTCTTCATTACATATTTTTTACAACTAGATATGGCTTCTAGGAAAAAGATAATGTCTGTCCAGCTGCACATTTGTTGCCCATATTTTGAAAATCCATGCAGAAAACAGAAGTTGGCTGATGCTGACTCCACAGCAGGGACATGTAGGGTAAAAAGCAGACGAACTTCAAAGGCCTTGGTTACAACTTGGCTCTAATGCTCGTCACGTGACTCTTTCGACCTTTTCTCAAGAGTTTTACAATCTGTGAAATGAAGCAGTTGGACTGTAATCTTGGAAATCTTTCCAGCTCTAACATTCAATGATCAGAACTTTAAATCTGCTGCATGTTTTTCAAAATTTGGAACCTTAGATTGCACTCTTTGAGAATGAACTGGGGAAGTTTCATAGACTTAAAAAAATAACCAGTGGTTAACTATTCTGCTTGTGCCCTCCTTCTGCACATATTTAGCTGCTTCTCTACATGTAGTGTGCAGACTGATGCAGGGTTAGAGGCATAGTTTGAATGTGTCATTTCATAAAACTTTGGTAAGAATGTAAATTGTCTAATTTGGAAACAAGTTGAAATTGTGGACATTTTACTGCCCCTGCTACAACCAGCCTATTCTTGTTCTCCGATGCATTTCACCATTCAACTTGGACCTACAGCTTAATTATGACTCTCTTCTTGACTGTTTTCATAATTCATGTACTGGCTCCATGATTTACACCTATAGTCAGATTCCATATTATAACTGTTTTATCAATTTCCTAGTAAAACTCGCAAAATGAGCACCCATTCCACACAAAATCAGTAGATGTTTGGAGGAAAAAACTTTGATGGCTTCATAAGTTTGAGAAAACATTGGATTTAATCATTAAGCAGGTTTCTTTATCTGAGTGTCTAAGACACTTTTCATACTGTTCATACTATTCATGGGGTTCTCAAGGTAAGAATACTGAAGTGGTTTGCCCTTCCCTTCTCCAGTGGACCACATTCTGTCAGATCTCTCCACCATGACCCACCCATCTTGGGTTGCCCCGCAGAAACACAAGCTGGAATCAAGATTGCCAGGAGAAATATCAATAACCTCAGATATGCAGATGACACCACCCTTATGGCAGAAAGTGAAGAGGAACTAAAAAGCCTCTTGATGAAAGTGAAAGAGGAGAGCGAAAAAGTTGGCTTAAAGCTCAACATTCAGAAAACGAAGATCATGGCATCTGGTCCCATCACTTCATGGGAAGTAGATGGGGACACAGTGGAAACAGTGTCAGACTTTATTTTGGGGGGCTCCAAAATCACTGCAGATGATGACTGCAGCCATGAAATTAAAAGACATTTACTCCTTGGAAGAAAAGTTATGACCAACCTAGACAGCATATTCAAAAGCAGAGACATTACTTTGCCGACTAAGGTCCATCTGGTCAAGGCTATGGTTTCTCCTGTGGTCATGTATGGATGTGAGAGTTGGACTGTGAAGAAGGCTGAGCGATTCTTGCCTGGAGAATTCCAGGGACAGAGGAGCCTAGCAGGCTACAGTCCATAGGGTCGCAGAGAGTTGGACACAACTGAGCAACTAAGGCTTTCACACTTGCACACATGGAAGAGGATTAAGCACCCAGCTCCTCAAGAGCTGGTGTCCTGGTGCCGCATCGCCCCACCCTCCACTGTAGGAACAGAAAAAACCCACAAAATTGTGGCACACCGTTGCTCCCTTGCAACTAGTGATTAAAGCTGGTCAAATTACGAGCTGTGAATCATTTCCTAATTTTTAAAACCCTAACTGAAAGTAATATGCGTGATGACAATATATTTAGCCATGGAAATACGCAGTCCTAGCCAGAGAACCTTGAAAAGAATCACATCAGATGGAAGCAGTCTCCCCAACCAGTCCATCATACAGCTCAGGATAATCTCCACTGCTTAGTAATGGCAAATACTGTCCAAGAGGAAATAATCACCCGAGACAGCTGAATCCATCATTCTTTGGGAAGTCATAAATATAGTTGTCAGAGGTCACAAAAATATTTTTAAATGGTATTTAAGTGGACAATTGCCTACTGGTGGGAGACTAATGTGGTTCTCTTTCAAATCTTTTTCAAATTTCATAAAATGTAAACACATTTCATAAAATGTGCGCACACACACACACATGCATGTGCAGGAGACATGGCAGGGGGGTGGGCGTGGGGGGTGGCCGTGAGGAACAGTATGTCCTCCCATGAATGGCATTACAGAAATCAGAGGAAATGGGAAAAAAGGAAAAGTGCAGGAGGTTTTGGCTCAGCATGCTACAAAAACAGATGTCCATTTATTGACTAATAACGCTATTTAGTATTAAAAATAAAATTTCATAACAGAAGTGTTACTTTAATTCATTTTCCACATTAGACGCTAAGCTTTCTTATCTATAGATATGAAACACCAAAGGGCTTAATTTACTCTAAACTACTCAGAAGGAATTTGAAACGTTAAGCCAGCTCTCAGAATGACCTGACCCTAGACCTGCACAAATTTATTACCCAAGAGATAATTCATGCTTGGCTCAACCAAATTAGAACTGTATTGGCAAGAGTCAGGGAAAGATACTAAGTTTAGGATTATACAGCATGCATTTTACCTACACATAATACTTACTAGACATTTAAAAACATTATCTATAGACTATAGAATCTATTATGTGAACTGATAAAAGCTCTGCAAGCATTTCATCTACCACTCAAGGGGTTGAAAAATCTGAAGCCAGGAGTGACAGAGACGAAGTGTCAGAATGGTATCAAGGCTGTGAGTATTCAGGGAACTTTATGAATGAACCCACCACCTAGAGGGGTCTTAGGGAGGATGGAGATGGCCAGGAAAAAAAACAAGAGGTTTTTGTATCTAACCAAACAAGATCATTTTGAGGAATAAACTGAGGAGTGAAACAGATTACTAGAATAACAAGAAAATGAAGAGTTCAAGAAGAAGACCCGGTAAAGACTGAGGGAAGGGACTCAAGAAAAACCACAGGCATCACTCAGCCAAGATGGATTCCTGCAAGAAGGATTCTGGGAGAAGTTTACTCCAGTAACCCAACCGTCACGCGCTGCACTGGCGCTTTGCGAGCGGGAAGCTGGCTAAAACCCAGAGATTTGCCCAAGGTCACATGGAGCTGGTCAGGGAACTGCGATCCTGTTCTTTCTCACATCCTGGTTCTAGATTACGTTCGTGGTAGCCAGTTATTCCTCACTGCTCTGAGAACATCAGGTGAGATCAAAGGATGTTTGGGAAAGGATGTCCAAAGTCTGCAGCCCTGTCAGTTCCCACTTCTTAGAAACTTAGGCGAGTCTGCACATGAAATTTCCCGCCCTTTTCCTTCCTCCCACCTACACAGTGTTGAGCGGCTACTATGAGTCCAGCCCTGGGAATACGGAGATGAATAAAACAGAATTCCCGCCCACAAGTCCTCAAAAAGAGACGGAGGCACATGGAGCAAATACCATATGAAGGCAGAGATTGAGCCTGGGATGATGTGGCCACCAGCTAAGGAACCCCAACATTACCAGCAGCCGCCAGAAGCCAGGAGAGAGGCATGGGGCCGATCCTCCTCGCGCTTCCAAAAGGGAGCAGCTGTGACGATGTCTTGATTTCGGATTCCTTGCCTCCAGCACTGTGAAAGAATAAACTTTTGTTGCTTAAAGCCAAAAACAGAAAAATCACACAAAGACCAAACATGATTTGAAAGATAACTAGAGAGCTAGCTAAGCAACTTACTAAGTCGCTTCAGTCGTGTCCGACTCTGTGCGACCCCATAGACGGCAGCCCACCAGGCTTCCCCGTCCCTGGGATTCTCCAGGCAAGAACACTGGAGTGGGGTGCCATTTCCTTCTCTAATGCGTGAAAGTGAAAAGTGAAAGTGAAGTCGCTCAGTCGTGTCCGACTCTACGACCCCATGGACTGCAGCCTACCAGGCTCCTCCGTCCATGGGATTCTCCAGGCAAGAGTACTGGAGTGGGGTGCCATTGCCTTCTCCGAAGCAACTTAAGTAGAGAGTAAAGACATGTTTCAGATGGGTGGTTAAGAAACCCAGGTGGTATCATACATTGAAAGTCTGAAGTTAGAGTCAAGTGCGTTATTTACAGGTTTAAAAAATGTTGTTTCATGGATGATTTGGGTTTCTCTTTCTATGAGCTCATAGAAAACACCTCAGGAGATAAAAGATTATTATACATTTCCGTTTCTCCCTTCAATAATCGGATGACTGTAAAGACACATTCCAACCTTAAGATTTACCGAAGCTTTAGACAGGCTTCCATGAATCTCTCTCCTGCACCAGACGCCTGTCAAGGAGCACTGGGCCAGCTTCTCTTGAAAACCTCCAGTGAGAGAGAAGTCAGTTCTCACTGGATTAGATTAGTGAGAAAAGTGAAATAATTGATTCAGGCAGGGATCCTCGCTGGATGCTAAGACCATCGGGTAAAATTTTTAGGGAAAATGCCATCTGCATAGTACCAAAATTCACCACACAGATTATGTTGTGTTAATTGCACACAGGAAATGGTGAGACCTGCAGGTCACCCCCTCTTAACCGAGTGATGAGTCAGCGTTTCCACTCATGTCTCCTGATGGGATGCAACTCCAAGTACATGGCATCATCCTAAGACAAACTCTTGCCCCAAATCTGAATCCAATCACGCTTCCAAGCCTAACTCTCAGTTTACAGAAAATACACGTGATAGAAGTTAAATATCACCATTAGTCTGACAGTCAGTCCAATCTAGAAGGTGGGGGCATTGTCCAAGGTAACGGGCCTGCTTTTTTGAGTCAATGTCACAGGGAAAACAAGGTGGGGGACTGTTCCAGAATAAAAGAGAATAAGAAACACAACCAAATGCAATGTGTGGAGCTTGACGGGATTCTGGTTTGTAATTTATGTTTCAAATGAAAGGTATTTTGGGAACAAATAGAAAAATTTGAGTAGGTTGCATATTAATTGATATTAGAAAAGCATTTTTAAGTATTTTAGATACAATAATGATATTTTAGTCAAATTACAGTATGTCCCTTATTCTTGAGTCTTCCCTGATAGCTCAGTTGATAAAGAATCCAACTGCAATGCAGTAGACCTCGGTTCAATTCCTGGGTTGGGAAGATCCGCTGGAGAAGGGATAGGCTACCCAATCCAGTATTCTTGGGCTTCCATTGTGGCTCAACTGGTAAAGAATCCGCCCACAATGCAAGAGACCTGGGTTCGATGTCTGGGTTGGGAAGATCCCCTGGAGAAGGGAAAGGCTACCCACCCCAGTATTCTGGCCTGAAGAATTCAGGCCAAACTTTATTCTTAGGGGAGAGAGAGCAAAAACAAATGTAACAAAAGGTTGACTGTTGATGATTCTCAGTGGGTCTCTCAGCAGATGAGCATAAATTAACATTCTTAAGTTATGACAAGCACAGGTAACTGTTTCCCTTAATCTGATTCTTTCCTTATTTATGTAGAGATTTGGAAATGAACGAAACCATGACTCTAGATTAACATATGGTGCCAATTTACTAAGTATCATAAGCATAAACTGCGACATATTCCCAAATTATCATGACCTTGCCTAACACTGGTCATATTTAAATATCAGGTAAATTTTTTAAACTTGTACTGATCACACAAGGTTAGTGAATTCCCAACTAAAATGGATTCTGTTTTGCTCAACAGCTAGGCAGTCTGGAAAACAAATCAAGCAAATTAAAACCAAAAAATTTTATTATAAAGACAATGTTTTTATTTCATCTTTCCTACTTTTGTCCTTTTCTTTAAAAAAAAAAAAGCATAAAGGTCTTTTATGATGGAGTAGATCAGCTTTGTCAAAAAGTTCTAGAATCTTTATTTGTATAATAAAGGCATTAGCTTAATCAATGTCTTTGAAAGCTCAAGTTTGCGATTATCTAATGTTAAAAGAAGTCCAAAATAATTGAATCTCAACCATCAGTCAGAAAAAAATTAAACGTCTAGCTTGGAAACAATAACAATTTAATGGACAAATAAAACATCACCACAATAAATAAAAGATTGAAACACTGTCCTTTTTTCATTCAACATCATGAAAAGGCTTTTTGTTGTCATACATTTAAAACTGGTTAACACCAAATTAATTTACTGGAAACTGGGGAGAAAACAAGAAAAGAAAAAAAGACTACCACAATACAGAGACACAAAGCAAGCACTGCGGACAAATACGCAAATATGCAAAGTGCACAGCGCCCACACCGAGGGCTTTCTAGAGAGCTCGCCCCACGATAACGCACCAATCTATCTGATGTTACATTTCAGGCAAGACGAGCCTTTTTCTAAAAAACCTTATAAACATATAAATCCAAACCACAAAACACCTCCTAAACATGACATTTACTCTATACAAATGGATATTTGGAAATTGCATTCACAATGCCATCTAAACTAGATTTCAGGAAATTATAAGTATATAGCTATATTGGGGCTTAAATTCACGGGGCCACATTCCACACATACTTTCCCATCATATTTACCCTGGGCATACATAGTCTCCAAGTTAACAGTTACAGAATTAAAAACTACTGTTCTAGAAAAGTATCGATTTTTTCCTGAATAAAGAGATTGGAACTGGTCCACTGTCCTTCACCCAACAAATGTTTCATCACAAATAAGTAAAGTAACTTTAGTAATGCCCTTTTCTAAGCATTATAAATATTTAAACGTTTATCATCAGTAATGAGTTTTAGGCTAAAAAATCTTTTTTTTTTGGGGGGGGGGGCCTACTTTCTGTGGGCATTCTATTCCCTCAAACCTAAAATCTGCTAACCAATTTCTTCTCGTAAATATATACATTCAATGTCCCCTACCTCATGAAAAGAAGTTCATTAACTCAAGTCACATAAGCTTATGCTTTTATTTGAAATAAACTGCATGAAAACTTGAATCCATTCTAAAAGGGACTTAATAGGGATGGCAATATGGGAGATTGCACTCTGCCCTTCCATTTTGTTATATACTCCCTTGAAGGGCATCAGCTTGGCATCTCTCTTGCCCATCCTTTTGCCTGAGCTACTGCACATAAACCTAAACCATTATATTTTGGTACAGCTCAATAGAACACAGCAAAATACTTAGGTTCTCGGCACATCAAACCATGAGCTGGAACAGCTCCTAAACTGTTCCTGGGTTTCCACTGCCACAATTTACGCCAAATTGTTACAGGATTAAGTTAAGTAAGTCCATACTAGAATTTAAAATGAAATGGGAAAAAAAAATAATTGAAATCCACATACAGTTATAGCAACTAATTTAAATGGAACCCCATCCAGGATAAAGGATGGTACTGAATGAACAATGTGGTTTTAAAAAGAAGAAACTAAACTAAAATGCTTTAAGGAAAAGCTCAAATTGGATCTCCACGAACAATAACTGCTCTGAGAGAATTTCAGAGAAAGCTGGAGAGCAGAAAATAAACATGGAGAAAAAAAAAGGGTGTGTGTCCAAAATGAGTGGCCACATTCTGCTTTGAGGTTTACTGATGCAGATTTCCCGGCGTTTTAAACTCTCTATAGTAATGTGACAAAACAGGCATATGGATGAAACCACGCAAGAGGCCGGGTACCTCTTGGCAAGTACCATGCACGGAGGGACCAGCATCTGAGCGGGAGAGGATCCAGGAAAGTGCCAGCCGTGGGCAGGGGCAGGGGTGTGCACCGTGCAAATGGGTGTGCCCTGGGGCTGCCCCCCTCTTGGGTCTACCCTCCATCCTAGGCTAAGATGATGAGAAGAGGAACCAGTTCAAGCCTAACCGTCCACAAAGACTCTGGCCGCCACGGCACAACACGTCGGGCCCCGGGGTCCGTCTAGCAGCTCTGCTGTGGCGGCTGCCCTGTCTCTGGGAAGACTCAGTTGAAAAGCGCTAGAAGGCTGAGCTGATTCCTGTCTCTTTCTTGCTAACATGTAAGTAGAAATGAACATGTTACTTCCAGCATACAGGAAAACCCACCGAGTCAGCATCTGGATGGAAAATGGACCACAGACATATGCCCAGTGGCTCTGCTCACGCCATGGGCGCCGATCACAGAGACTGTGATAGAAAACAAAGGCTAAGTGACCTAACTTGACACGGGGCAAGAGGGGTCTGACTTCTCGGTGCACCCGACTCGCTTAAGAGGACGGTGCCAGACAGTCTAGGAATTCGTGGCAGACGCACTGGCAGAAGCCGTACACCATCAGGATGACGAGGCTGGAGGGGACCAGGCTAACGAAGACGACCCCCAGCGTGACCTTCTTGGAGACCAGTAAGTAGATGCCCAAGGGCAGCGAGCTGAAGTACAGCAAGCCCAGCAACCACACCAGCACCCGGATGGACGTCTGAAAGACCAGGGACGTGCAGTTCCACATGGTCCAGTTGTGCGACACGGCGGTGGTCACCGAGTCGAAGCTGGAGGGCCGGTAGAACTCGACCACGGGCGCGGAGCTGAGCGAGGGCGAGCTCTCCCGCTGCACCTCCATGATGGTGATGACCAGGCAGTTGGAGGACGCGTGGGAAGGGCTGACCAGCGAGGCCAGCCGCTTGGGGGTCAGCAACAGCTCGGTGGGGTTCTCGGGCAGGCCCTTCTTGCCTTTGCCGCCGCCGCAGGTCAGGTTCAGCAGGATGTTGTTGTCGTCGGGCAGGCTGCCGACTTCGTCGTCCGGCAGGCACGTCTCGAACCTGCAGAAAGGGCAGATGATGACGCCGTGCGGGGAGTCCCCGAAGTCGATGATCTTGCACAGGCATTTGGCACACACGCGGTGGCAGCACTCCAGCACCTTGGGCTTCCTCTGTTTCAGGTTGTACCGGTTGTAGCAAATCTTACACTCCAGCTCGTCTGGGACCTGAGACTCGGCCGCCTCCTCTGGCGGCTGACTGGCCATCCCG
The DNA here is from genome assembly GCA_006410635.1 of Cephalophus harveyi. Taxonomy (NCBI): domain Eukaryota; kingdom Metazoa; phylum Chordata; class Mammalia; order Artiodactyla; family Bovidae; genus Cephalophus; species Cephalophus harveyi. The sequence continues at coordinate 346,569 of SJYT01083073.1, forward strand.
GGCTCTGTGCCTACCGTCATGGGCCGGACGGTCCCGCGGAAGGAAGGCGTGGACGGCACTATCTCTATGAATTATCACATCATCCGAATCAGGCAGAGATGCACACAGGCAGGAAAAGGAGGGACAGAAATCGGCCGGGCATTTTCAGTTTCTGTGTATCGCTCTCTGTCTCAAACAGCATATTGACAAAGGCCACGAGAGGGGTCTGCAAAGGAAAAGAGATTCTAATATGGTGAGCGGTTCGCTGAAAAGCACTTTACGGAATTTTCTGAGCTTCCAGCGATTAGAAGTGGCAGACTTGAAAGGTTAAATCCCCGGCATCTTTTCACGCGTTTCTGCCTCCAGGATATAGGAAAGCGTTATCTCCATGCTTAGCTTTTTTCAGTCCACAGATATGATAGTAAAGAAGGCATTAAGAATCTGAGGGTGTGAAGTACACTGCAGAGCACTGTGGGTTCAGCTCAACAGAGAGATTTTTCTCTCTGAAATTGTACAAATTCTGGCCTTTTTGAAGATAGAATGGGACACTTACCAGAAATAGATACATTTGCAGTTAAACTCCATTCAGTATAAATTAACTCTTTTAGAGGTTCATTGGTAATAAACTCCGATTGTCTAAATAATCCCAATAGTGCTTCAGAACACATTAAATGAGAGAAAACTTAAGGATAGATGTTTAAAACGTGTTTTCAGAAAGTAATTTATACAGATGAGAGTGTATTTAAATACAGCAGACTATTCTTACCTTCCCAGTGTAAAGAAATCTGTTACAAGTCTCTTCCTTATTTGACTATTCAATTTCAAACTTTCTGTTTCAATGCTAGTCTTGCAAACCATGGCTGTACACATACACTCACTCAAAGAAGAGTGAATCATATGACAGCTAAAATAAGCATTATATCCAAGTCAAGTCTAATTGCCAAGACGGAGAAGAAAACACAGAAATGGAGTTGCTCAGTCGTGTCCGACTCTGTGACCTCATGGACTGTCAGCTACCAGTCTCTTTCGTTCGTGGGATTTTTCAGGCAAGAGTACTGGAGTGGGCTGCCATTTCCTTCTCCAAGGGATCTTCCCAACCCAGGGATCAAACCCAGGTCTCCTGCATTGCAGACAGGCGCTTAACCATCTGAGCCAAGAGTGTTTAAACACAGAACACACGTGCAGTTATGTCTCAAAACATGAAGAATCACACACGCATGGCTATCAAAAAGTACTCAAACTCCAGCCACTTGCCTACTTTAGCTCATGTAAGCTCTATGGTGAACAGAAAGCACGATAGTTGCTATTACTGCTGACTTTGGACAAATGGCTGAAGACTGATGTCACATAACAGTCCATTCTCAATTATTAGGACTAAAAGAAGAAGTGAAGTGAAGTGGCTCAGTCGTGTCCGACTCTTTGCAACCCCGTGGACTATAGCCTGTCAAGCTCCTCTGTCCATGGGATTCTCCAGGCAAGAGTACTGGAGTGGGTTGCCATTTCCTTCTCCAGGGGATCTTCCCAATCCAGGAATTGAAACCAGTTCTCCTGCATTGCAGGCAGACGCTTTATCCTCTGAGCCATCAGGGAAGCCCCAGGACTAAAAGGGAGCAGCAAGATGGGAACTCTCCAAATAATTTTTATTTTGCTTTAATATATGTGATTGGGGGGTAGTAGATTTGTCTTGGGCTTCCCAGGTGGTGCTAGGGGAAAAGAATCTGCCTGCCAATGCAGGAGACTTGAGAGACACAGGTTCGATACCTGGGTCTGGAAGATCTCCTGGAGGAGGGTATGGCAACCCACTCCAGTCTTCTTGCCTGGAGAATCCCATGGACAGTGGGCTATGATCCATAGGATCGCTAAGAACTGGACACGACTGAGCGACTTAGCTCACAGGCACGTGCAAAGATTTGTCTTAAATTATGTTTTGCTTGGAAAAATATCAGAATGTATTTGAATTTCTGAGAGACCTCCAAGGAAATAAGAGCAGAGGGCGGTCATAAGAGTTCTGAGAAGTAGGATGCAACTATGCCAGCATTTTAAATTTGCTATGGACCCTATTGCCTTAACAGAGAAAAGCCAGTGTGCAGGTAAACTTGGATGATTTTTTAAATCACTATTAACTGGTTTGTGAATATATATTATCTTCCTTTTAAATTATGACCTTAGTTAATTTTAAACTGACTCAAGATAGTACAAGAATGTATAGTGTAATGGTTAGCATGGTAAGACGTACTCTTGGTGGGAAAAGGAAGTCAGCCAATAAGTTAGGCTCTCAGCTCTGGCATCAGCCAAAAAGTATAGGTAGAGTTTTTTCTAATAGAGTTTACTATGGCAACCCACTCCAGTACTCTTGCCTGAAGAATTCCATGAACAGAGGAGCCTGGTGGGCTACAGTCCATGGGGTCGCAAAGAGTCAGACACAACTGAGCGACTTTCACGTCACTGTATATGAATGCATGTATTTCAAAACTGCTATGAAAGCTAATTTCTCTGTACTTACACTTACTGCAAAAAAGAATATATAAAACTTATTGTGATCATTTCACAATATATATGTGATATCATTATGCTATACACCTTAAAGTTACAACATGCTTAGTCACAGTCGTGTCTGACTCTGTTGTGATCCCATATCCCACCAGGCTCCTCTGTCCGTGGGATTCTCCAGGCAAGAATACTGTAGTGGGTTGCTATGCCCTCCTCCAGGGGATCTTCCCAACCCAGGGATCAAACCCAGGTCTCCAACATTGCAGGCAGATTCTTTACCAGCTGAGCTACCAAGGAAACCCCTGTAATGCTGTATGTAAATTGAATCTCAATAAAACTGAGAAAATGAAAAAAAATTTTAAAGGCTGTGTGTGTGTGAGAATACATTACATTGTCAACATTTGACAGTCAGCTGGTTACTTTAATACTTTCTATGCCCAAGCTTCCTATCATTAGAGGAGTATCAGGAAAGTTCTATTAATATGTTGAGCCAAGCACAATTTTTAGTTCATAATTGTGGGAATATAAGTTATTCACTGAGCCAATGTGTGTCTGAAAGTCGCTCAGTCAGGACTCTTTGTGACTCCATGGACTATACAGTCCATGGAATTCTTCAGCTTCTCCAGCGGATCTTCCTGACCCAGGAATCGAACCGGGGTCTCCTGAATTGCAGGCGGATTCTTTACCATGTGAGCTATCAGGGAAGCCTCGCTGAGCCCATACTGAGCTATTATTTTAAATAAAGCTTACCTTTTTCACAGAACCACTCTTTATTCCTATGAACATGTTTAGAGTGTTATGATCATAACGTTCTAAAAATTCATACGGGGGCTTCTTGGTAACATGCAAAAAAAAAAAAAAACTAAATGTTTAAATATCCAATCAAAAAGGTACCTACTTTATCTCTAAGGAGTTTTCTAGAAAACCTCCATCAGCTTGAGATACTTCATCAACTCCAGGCTCTGAAAGCGGCACTTCTGGGCAGAAAGGCTCACAGCCTTGAGCTCAGGTCATATCCCAGGAAGTGCAGCCAACACAAGTGTTTTCTTTCTGGAATGGCATAAACAGGGCAGTGACTGTTCGTTCCTCTTGGGAGGATGGGGTACCAAGCACTAGGATTCTTAAATACTTCATGTGTCTCATTATAATTCTAAGGTGCCCCTAAGTACTCAAGCAATAACCTAAAATCTGTAACTTTATAGGGTTACAATTAGTGGGAGCTGTTAATTTGATCATCTAAAAGATGGAAAAAGCAAGAGAGTTCCAGAAAAACATCTACTTCTGCTTTATTGACTATGCCAAAGCCTTTGACTGTGTGGATCACAATAAACTGTGGAAAATTCTGAAAGAGATGGGAATACCAGACCACCTAACCTGCCTCTTGAGAAATCTGTATGCAGGTCAGGAAGCAACAGTTAGGACCTGTCTCTTATACACATCTGGATATCAAAAGAGGAACTCTCCAGTAGCATATTGGGCACCTAATGACCTGGGGAGTTCCTCTTTTGATATCCTATCATTTTGCCTGTTCATACTGTTCATGGGGTTCTCAAGGCAAGAATACTGAAGTGGCTTGCCATTCCCTTCTCCAGTGGACCACGTCTCACATGCTAGTAAAGTAATGCTCAAAATCCTCCAAGCCAACTCTTGAGAGTCCCTTGGACTGCAAGGAGATCCAACCAGTCCATTCTGAAGGAGATCAACCCTGGGATTTCTTTGGAAGGAATGATGCTAAAGCTGAAACTCCAGTACTTTGGCCATCTCATGCGAAGAGTTGACTCATTGGAGAAGACTCTGATGCTGGGAGGAATTGGGGGCAGGAGGAGAAGGGGACGACCGAGGATGAGATGGCTGGATGGCATCACGGACTCGATGGACGTGAGTCTGAGTGATCTCCGAGAGATGGTGATGAACAGGGAGGCCTGGCGTGCTGCGATTCATGGGGTCGCAAAGAGTCAGACACGACTGAGCGACTGAACTGAACTGAACTGAACTGAAAAGATGGGCACTGCAGCTCATTCCTGCCCTGCATTCACTTCATAATTGTGGGCCTCAATTCAAATGCTGAATGAAAAGAAACTAGACCCCAGAGAGCATACAGTGTATGACTCCATTTCTAGAAAGCTCAAAAAACAGGCAAAGGTAAGCCGTGGTAGGGATGCAAGTTTAAGTGGTGAAACCAAGAAGACAAGCCAGGAAGTGATTAGCATGAAAGTCAGGACAGCAGATACAGCTGGGTGTGGGCTGAGAGTCTCGACCTGGGCGGTACCTGTGAGTGTCCAGAGTCGTCCGACACCATCTGGCAGCACGTTTTTCTGTACTGTACTGGTGTTACTTTCACAGTAAAAAGTGTTGTTGTTTTTTTTAAGTCCATGGCTAAATACATTTGCTACTTTGATAGCCCAGAGTTTTCTGTCCATGGATGCTTTGGATCAACTTATTTTTTCCCTCTGTGATCTGTAAGTTCATTCATTTTTTTTTTTTTCCACAAAATTGAGATGCCAGTCATTTATGTATCACCTAAATATCCAAGCACCGCTATAAATCAATATGAAAAAGGATGAAGTCTTTAAAGTGAGTAAATCTGGAGCATTACTTGATGAGAAAAACCCCTAAATGCATGTCTCACCAGACACAGGGCAAAGAATCTGGCATGCTAAACTGCCTCAAAAATAAATACGTGTGGTTATGTCAGGTGAGGGATGTGGTACCTCATCATGTTAATCACTTTGCAGTACATTCGAGTATCAAATCATCACACTGTGAACTTTGAACTTACGTAATATTGTGTACCAATTACATCTCAATAAAGCTGAAGGGAAAATAAATACAAAAGGTAGATTTTCTTTTCCTAGAAAAATATCTATTCAAATATCTGAAGCTGATATTCCTTCCTCATTAGCCACGTAAGTCTTCAATCCTTTTATAGATTATCTAGGGTAAGTATATACAAAGAGATAATCACCTACTATAATTCTTATAAATTAATTTGAGCTTTTGGACAAAGGACTAAATATTTTCATTGCCCTAAATGTGCTGAGTTAAAGCTGCGGTTTTTCCAGTAGTTATGTACGGATGTGAAATTTGGACCATAAAGAAGGCTGAGGGCCAAAGAATTGATGCTTTCGAACTGTGGTGCTGGAGAAGACTCTTGAGAATCCCTTGCACAGCAAGGAGATAAAACCAGTCCATCCTATTCTGAATATTCACTGGAAGGACTAATACTGAAGCTGAAGCTCCAATGCTTTGACCACCTGATACAAAGAGCTGACTCATTGGAAAAGACCCTGATGCAGGGAAAGATTGAAGGCAGGAAGAGAAAGGGATGACAGAAGATAAGATGGTTGGATGGCATCATCAATTTAATGGACATGAGTTTGAGCAAACTCTGGGACATAGTGAAGGACAGGGAGGCCTGGCATGCTGCAGTCCATGGGGTTGCAAAGAGTCAGACACAACTGAGCAACTGAACAAAAAGTGTGTGGTGGTTACTACTTGACTCAAATCCACTTTCTCCACTACTCAAGTCCTTTGCTATTAAAGATGCAAACTTGGCTTGTATTTCGAACCAAAGTCCCTCCAGTGGACATCTGTTGTCCACCCACCCAGGATCTTTTTTTTTTTTCCTTTAGACCACGCTGCTCCTTCCCACCTGCCACGGCTTTTTTGGGGAAGCCTATCCCTCACTCAGATTCTGTGATGGTGACGATGCCACACTGCCTCCCTTCACTCCCAAGGTGGGATCCGTGACCCCAGCCTGCCTCATCCCAGGACTCCACAAACCCCGTGCTCACAGGGACCACAGGTGGGCATGCGACTCAAACCAGCCCTGTCACACGCCTTCTGAGGCTTTTTCAGTGTAAAGCTTGGAGGAAAGAAGAAACATGCTGAACGCCAGGACAGGGGGGACAGACCAGAAATAAATGTATCGAGAAACTGTCATGCCATCAAGAGGGAGAGAAGCAGAAGATGGGCCAAAAAGAGAGAGAGAGAGAGAGAGAGAGAGAAGGAAAGGAAGGCAGAGATGCAGATAAAGGCAAAAGACTTTTCATGAGAGCTGAACTGAGCTTCTGAACCCAATCTTGTGTGAGGCTCGCGTGAGTCAGTAAATCCCCGTTTTTGCTCATGTTAGATTTTTTGGTAGGATTTCTGCTACTCACAACACAAAGAGCCAGGATATAATTACCATGCTGCATTTAACTTTGAGAATTTACTGTGTATTTATATCTAGGTTTCTGCTTAGTACTACAGAAATTATAAATAAATAATTGAGTAAAACAAGCCAAAGCCAATAGGAATTCTTTAAAAGTTTCATTTGCACATGCGTGTGCATGTGCATGCATGCACACACACATACATTTATATACAAAAGCATATAAACATTATCGCTTGTGTGTGTGCGTGCTCAGTAGCGTCCAATTCCTTGAGACCCTATGGATTGTAGCTTGCCAGGCTCCTCTGTCCGTGGGATTCTCCAGGCAAGAATACTAGAGCGGGTTGCCATTTCTTCCTCCAGGGGAATCTTCCCACCCAGGGATCGAACCCGTGTCTCCTGTGTCTCCTGCATTGGCAGGCAGGCTCGTTATGACTGAGCCACTTGGGAAGCCCCCCAAAGTCATCATTTTCAGTTTCAGTTCAGTCGCTCAGTCGTGTCCGACTCTTTGCGACCCCATGAACCGCAGCACGCCAGGCTTCCCTGTCCATCATCAACTCCTGGAGTCTACTCAAACCCACGTCCATCGAGTCAGTGCTGCCATCCAACCATCTCATCCTGTCATCCCCGTCTCCTCCTGCCCTCAATCTTTCCCAGCATCAGGGTCTTTTCCAAGGAGTCAGCTCTTCGAATCAGGTGGCCAAAGTACTGGAGTTTCAGCCTCAGCATCAATCCTTCCAATGAACACCCAGGACTGATCTCCTTCAGAATGGACTGGTTGGATCTCCTTGCAGTCCAAGGGACTCTCAAGAGTCTTCTCCAACACCACAGTTCAAAAGCATCAATTCTTCGGCGCCCAGCTTTCTTTATAGTCCAACTCTCACATCCATACATGACCACTGGAAAAACCATACCCTTGACTAGACGAACCTTTGTTGGAAAAGTCATCATACATATTGTTTATTTATTAGTGGTCTCTCTGTGTGTTCCCTTTTTATTTGGTTAATTTCTCCTCTTCACTTCCCTTCACTGGTATCAGCCTGAAAGGCACTCCCTTCCCTCCAATAACCCATACTAACTACCTGCTATGTTTTCTTCCATATATATTCCAACGTGCATATTATCTATCCATGTACATATAATTGGAAAGACACTATAAGCACAGTTTTTTTCCATTATTTTTACTATTATACTATATCCAGTTTTCTGCATCTTGTTTTTCCCACTCAGTACTCAGAAAATCTCTCAATTCAACCAATATGGCCCCAAATTCCTTTTTAAGAGCTGTATAACATTTCACTATTGGGATGGATGTAATATAGCCCACCATTCCTCCCCTGATAAGCATTCACGTATCTCCATTTTATCCTCCACACTAACATTACTGTAGAACACAATCTTGGAATACACACCCATGCATACACCATTTCATTTTTTTAAGAGAACAAGGAGTGGAATTCCTGGGTCAAACAGATGTTACCCTGCACACGTGCTGCGGGATTGTCTTCCAAAAAGACTGTCACACAGACTTCAAAACTGAGCAATGTAAGAGCTGTTCTCCCTTAACAACAACAGATGATATTGATGTAATTTGTATGTCATGATTTGAGCGTGACTGTCTTCTCATCTGTTGGCCTTCAGGATTTGTTCTTCTCTGAATTCTGTCTTCACGCTGTTGTTGTTTGGTCGCAAAGTTGGGTCCGACTCTCTTGCAGCCCCAGGGACTGTAGCCCACCAGGCTCCTCTGTCCATGGGATTTCCCAGGTAAGAATACTGGAGTCCATTGTCATTTCCTTTTCCAGGGGATCTTCCCGATCCAGGGATGAAACCGGTGTCTCCTGCATTCCAGGCAGATTCTTTTCTGCTAAGCCAAGTCTAATTTGTTGGCCTTCTGCATCTGCTTGACATATATTAAATCCTCATGCATTCTGAGATCTATTTCCGATGATCTACTGTATTGCACTGATCTATTTGTTAAGCCATCTGTTTCGACCATAGTATTTGAATACCAAGGCTTTTTAGTATGTTCTGATACCTGGGAAGTTATGTCTCCTTGAGGAAATCTCCTTTATTAATTCATTCAACTATTTATTAAGTGTCTCATATGTTCCAGACACAGTTACAGGTGCTTACGATTCAACCGTGAGCAAAATTCCTTCTCTCCTGAGCTTACATTTCAGTGTCTAGAGGGAGGCAATGGAGGAATTATTTTCTTGGCTATTGGTGGTACTTAACATTCTGTTATAAACTTTCATTTTATCAAATTGGAAAAAAAAAAACTGTTGGGATTGGAAAAACATCACATGTATAATTCAATATTAAGACTTCCAAGCAATTCCAATTCCAATAGAAAATATATTAAGACTTCCAACCCAAGAACATGGTCTCTCATTTGTTCACAATCTTGATCTGTGTTCTTCAATATGATATTTTCATTTTCTCCATGGTTCATGCCTTTCTTTTAAAATTATTCTTTAGTATTTTTAAGGTTTTGTCACTATCCTAATTTGTTCTTACTCTTCATTTCTAAGAGACTGTTGCTATTACGGGGACAAGGAGGTTTTGATTTTATTTATTTTAAATTTAGCCACTTATCAAATTCTCTTGTGTTTACAGGATTTACTGGGGGTGTCTTGGATTTGCAAGGTATACAATGATATCATTAGGGGGAAAAGATAGTTCTAGCTTATCTTTTCTAGTCTTTATTCCAGTTATTTCAATTTTCTTATTTTAATGAACTTACCAGAAACTCTAAGACAATGTTCATAATTCCCATTAGAATGTAACCTCTGTGAATCACAGCCTTTTCTCTTTTCTATTCATTCCTGAGAACACAGACCAATACCCTGACCCAAAGGAGGTTTTGAAAACAACATTTGTTAAATAAATAAGTGACAGCAAGGCTTTTTAGTTCCTAATACTAACTGTACATTTTTTGTGTTTTGCTGTTTAGGATGATACCGCTTGTTTTGGTAAATGGTCCACTATACTAGGGCTTATACCCCAGGGCTTCCCTGGTGGCTCAGATGGTAAAGAAACCACCTGCAGGGAGGGAGACCGAGGTTTGACCCCTGGGCTGGGAAAGTCCCCTGGAGGAGGGCATGGCAACCCACTCCAGTACTCTTGCCTGGAGAATCCCCATGGACAGAGGAGCCTGGCGGGCTGCAGTCCATGGGGTAGCAAAGAGTCAGACATGACTGAGCGTCTAAGCACTACTATACTATCGTAGTCTCTTTCCATTCTTCCTGTTTCTGATTTATATTTTTTTATTAGTTGTGTCTATACATTTCATTAGACACTTTTCAGCATCTCCTGATATGACCATATGGTTTTCTAGCCCTAATTTGATCCAATGAGGGATTTCACTGATAAGATTATCACTCTTCTGTTCTTGGAATAAACCCTACTCAAATGGCAAAGAATCCACAAGCAATACAGGGCACCTGGGTTCAATTCCTGGGTTGCGAAGATCCCCTAGAGGAGGGCATGGCAACCCGATCCAGTATTCTTGCCTGGAGAATTCCATGGACAGACGAGCCTGGTGGGCTACAATCCATGGCGTCTCAGAGAGGGTCGGACATGACTGAGCAACTAAACGTACACACATATAAAACTCATCTATAACTTCATATGATCCCATTGCCTTTTTAATAATAATCTTTATTTTTTATTTTTGATCGCACTGGGTATTCATTGCTGCGAGCAGGTTTTCTCGAGTTGCAGAGCGCAGGCTTCTCGTTAGGGTGGCTTCTCTGGGTGTGGAGCAGGCGCTGGGGCACTCGGGCTTCAGCAGTTGCAACACAGGGGCTCGTTAGCTGTGGGTCGCGGGCCCTAGGGGGCACAGGCTTCAGTAGTTGTGGCTCATGGCCTCAGTTGCCCACGGTATGTAGGATCTTCCCCAATCAGGGACCGAATCCGTGTCCCCTGCATTAGCAGGCCGACTCTCACTCACTATATCACAAGGGAAGTCCCACCATGGCCTTTTTAAATGGAAGATCTTTAATCACTTTTCCAATGTCTTTTATGGTATTTATCGTCTTATTCAAAATTTCTACTTTTTCCTGAGTCAAATTTAGACATTTATATTTGGCAAGGAAATAATCCATTTCAGGTTTCTGAAATTTTATTGTCCTGGAGCTGAATGCAGTTATCTTTTTTGTTTTTATTTATGTATTGGCTTGGCTGCACTGGGTCTTAGGTGCAGCATGCCGGATCCATTATTTCTGTTGTGGCATGCAGCAGGATCCTTGCTTGCAGCATGTGGGATCTCGTTCCCTGACCAGGGATGAATCCTGGGCCCCCGGCATTGGGAGCACGGAATGTTAGCCACTGGACCACCAGGGAAGTCTCAAATGCAGTTATCTTTGTTATCTTCTTTGAATTGCTCCTGTAGCTCTGATTATATCCTTTTTCTCATTTCTAGTCTGCAAATTTTTCACTCTCTATTCATTTCCTAATCAGACACAAATCTTTATGTCTTATCTTACTGTTTCAAAGAACCAGCTGTTTACAGCTAGATCCCAGGGACAGAGGAGCCTGGTGGGCTCTACAGTCCATAGCGTAGCAAAGAGTTGGACATGACTGAGGCAATGTAGCACATGTAAATTTAGCATATGTATTTATCCTTTCTGTTATTTTTTATTCCATTAACTTCAGCTTTTATCTTTGTTATTGCCTCCTTCTGATGAGTTTAGTTCATTTTGTCATTCTTCTTTCTCATTTCATGATGAGGTACACTTCGTCTTTACTCTCAAATAATGAACACACAGCCCAAGGCTGTACACTTCGTCTTTACTCTTAAATAATGAACACAGCCCAAGGCTGTACACTTCCACTGCCTGTAGCTTTCATTCAACCTCATAGCTTTTAGAATAAATCATGCCCCCTTTATTGATTTCTAGATATCGTGTAAATTGACTTTTGCCTCTTCCTTTGATACAAAGGCCATAAAGAGTGATTTTAAATTTCCAAGTAAAGTTTCTTTTTTATTACCTTCTCTTGTTCATTTCTGATCTTACTGGATTATGATCAGAGAACAAGATCTGTAAAAATCTCTTTTCCTTTGGCTTTGTTAAGGTCTTCTTTGTGGTCGAGTATATAATCAAGGCTTGTAAGTAAACCAGAAAAGAATATTCTGTATTCAAAGGATGTAAGGTTCTTGCATATCTATTAAATCTAACATTTCTCCGTCTTAGAGGTCTGCACGAAGTTAAGACGGGTTGAGACAAATGAGAAAGGCTTACTAAAGTGTCTCACCATAACTGCATTTCTAATCCTCTGCTTTACAGATTTAATGGCTATGTTCTTTATATATACAGGTTTTTGTATCTTCTTCATAAACTGTGCTTCTTAAGAATCATTATATAATCTCTTTCCTTATCCTAATTATGCCTTTAACTTAAATATAACATTCCATTACTTTGTTTCAAATGTTTCTTTAAAATACTATATAGCTGGGTTTTGCTTTTGAATTTAGTCTAACAGTATCAAATTTTTAACGGGAAAATTCAGTTCATTCACATTTAATGTAAAGACCATTTGAACTTACTCTTTCCTTTCCCCCTGAATTAAATGGTTAATTTAGAAATTTTTTAAAAAAAGAGAGAGAAAGAAAAATTTCCTCCACTATTATCTCTGCTCACCTTGAAGTATTTCTGATTAACTTTTGTTTGGATGCTTTTCATTTGATACTCTTTTCTTGAGTACTTTTGTTAGAAAATGGGTGATGACATCTCTGAATTCTTACATAACAGTAAATTCCTTTTACCCTAACAGAGAAATGGTAGCTTGACTGTGATTTTCAGGCTGCTGACCTTTTGTCTCCATGGTCTATGGAAGTTACTCCTCTATCTCTAGCTTCTGGGGTCATCAATGAGAAATGGGTTGCTAGTCTGATACTCCTTAAATGGTAGGTAATTCATTCTCTCTTTCTGGAAGCTTTTAAGATTTTGCTTTGTATTCTTAAGAGTTCAAGAACTTTTCCAGTATATACAGAGAATTTAGAAATCTTGCCTGGAACTTGATGAGCCATTTGAATGTACAGACACAAGTCTTGATTTTCAAGCTCAGAAAATCCATTTCTTATATTTATTTAGTTATTGCCTTTCCTCCATATGTCCTTTTCCTCCCTCTGGCTCTCCTGTTACTCACATGTTATATTTCCTAGATCCATTTTCTCTTGTGATTTTGATCCCTTTCTTTACATTTTTGTTCTATGCTTTCAGCTTCTTCCACTTGAGAGCCCTGGCTCTTCATTCAAGTCTCCGGGAAGACTGTCATCTCCTTCCATTCATTTACTGAAATGTTTGATGGGAAAATCATGCTTTTCATCTCTAGGAAGTCTTCTTAGGCTGCATTTAAATCTCCTTATGTGCTCTTACTATATTTTGTCAGGTCGGCGTCTGTCTCCAGCTGCCACTCTACCGCATTAACCGTGTGTTCATGGAACCATTATTTCTCTCTGCTATATCCCTGGGGTTCTGGCTGGGGAGCTGGAGGACCCACGTGACTGCACTTCCATGAGGGGACACAGAGATCTCTACTCTGTGACCTCACCGAGTGACAGCAGGCAGCCACCATTTATCATCATCCTACCTAAAAGACTTCCTTGCACACTTTGAAGCTGCCTAAGAGATCCTTGCAATTTTTGTGTTAGAAAGTTCTTGGTCAAAAGAAAGTGCCCTGTACCTTCTTCTATATATAAACTTTTATAATTTTTACTATAATTACTTCTGTTAATTAAGAGACTTTCTCTAAGAAACTCAAGAATTTTAGAAACATACATAACCTTCATAATAATGAAGGGCACCATCATTCTTATTTAATAGACATATGCTGTGCTGTGCTAAGTTGCTTCTGTCGTTTCTGACTCTTTGCGACCCCATGGACTGTAGCCCCCCAGGCTCCTCTGTCCATGGGGACTCTCCAGGCAAGAATACTCAGGTGGGTTGCCATGCCTTTCTCCAGGGGATCTTCCTGACCCAGGGATCAAGCCCGCGTCTCTTGTGTCTCCTGCTTTGGCAGGTGGGTTCTTTACCACTAGCCCCACCTGGGAAGCCCCAAAGGATATGTAAATGGACACAAAAGGTAAGCAGTTTTTCCAAGATCGCATAAGAAATAAGGACAAAGGGAGCTCAAAAAATAAGCCATCAAATGTGATACTATTTTGTTGCCTGTCCAGGGCTCTATCCTCTGTCTCACTCCAGTGTCCATATAAATTATATTTCTATGCCTCAGGGTGAATTTAGTTTCCTCCAATATTTCTCATACTGGTTTCATTTAGCCTGAAGCATGCTCATGGAGTCCATCAACCATTTTAATCTGGCATTAACAGGACAGGTTATATTTTTTCCCCTTATGAAACAGCAACACTGCCAAGTTTCAATTCTCATTTCCTGGATCCTCCTCCAATCCTGGAAAATAAACAGTATTAACCTTGCTTCCTACATGAGTAGACAGTATATTCTAAAGGGTTCTCTAACCAAAAAACTGATACAGATTGAGCAGCTGCCACTTTCATTACCTATGGTTCCTGTTTTTGGAGATGGTGCTAAAGACTTGCTTCTATCTTTAATTTCTTTTTGTGCAAAACTGGAACATTGTTATTCAAACATTTTCGGGGTTTGATCATCAGTTTTTATGACATCTTAAATTCTTGACTAATAGCTCTTACCCACTTTTTTTCACCCCAAAATTGAAAAACAATATGAGAGATCCTGGCACTTACAGAACCATCCTCCTTTGTGAATAGACAAGGTAGGACACTGATTTTAAGCTCAGCTATTAAAAATGACACATACTGGCCACATAATGCTAAATCACATTCGCAAATCCCTACACTCCAAATCTTAGTATTTATGGCTCTTGAGTCTCAAAGTAAACTTACACCATACATGTGGCATCTACCTTCAAGAATGTCCAGTCTTTCCATCCAGAGATTCATTAAGTTACCTTCCAGTTAGAGTCTGAAAAGCTCACATTACTGTTAATAATTACAAATTTCCAATAATACGCTGGTTTCAGTCTCAGTGATCATAGTGCTCCCTTAGGGAACATTAACAATATTTAAGCTTCTGTATAGCATGATAAGCTCAGATTGGTGGTGGGGGGGGGGGGGCGGGGTTGCTGTGCCTTTTCATTAAGAGCAATCCTTCTTGTTATTAAAAAAGGCTCTAACTTAGAAAACCCTGGAAGAAAATGCTCAGTAGATGCCGAACACTCATTCCTGAAGGATCACCAGCCGACTCTAAAACGGATTTAACCTCCAACACCAATAACCCTTAGTGGTTGCTTGCCAGCCTTCTGAGCACTTCCAGAAAACTTCCGTCAAAGACTGAAACTCTTACTTTACCCTTCCTCCACGACCAGGCAATTTAATTTGATGGGGAATCATAATCTATTTATTAGAATACAGCAGAATTAATGACGGCGTGCTCCAGGCTTTCCTTCTGGACGAGAGGCCACTGTTTATACAGATGGAGGAGGGATTTAACGATTCATCATTTGCCAACTCTCTTAAACCAGCGTGTATGTCCAGCAATGAGGGAGAAAAGTCAGGTTCTCCTCACCCTATGTATATCCACACCTGCAGTCTCAGGACATGTGGGGAGCCAGGGGCATGGCCATCTCTTGCAGGCGGTCTGAAATGAGTCAGGAGACCCCGATGGGCTCGGCTCTGACACTGACAGGTTATATGATCTTGGACTAAGAAGGAACACCTGTCTCAGCAGTTGTTGTAAGGATTCAATGAAATCATACGGGTAGAAATATTTTACATAAGTAAACACTATACGGATGCTGTCAGAAATTTATAAATAATGTATCCACTGATATTTTTAAGTACTTCGGCATTCTAAACCGGTAGTGGTTATAAGAATGTGTGCTGAACCAAGTTACCCAGGTTTTCTATCTATAGATAGTACACACACCAAGTAAAACGTAATCTACCAAATTTACAGGATTCTAATAATCTCCACAACCTGCTGACTCGAAGGGAAATTTTATTTTTTTCATGAGTATTCTGTTTGTATAGGACATGAACAGATAATGTATGAGTCTTATTAAGTTTGGGCTTCCCTGGTGGCTCAGATGGTAAAGAATCTTCCTGCAATGTGAGAGACCCAGGCTTGATCCCTGAGTCAGGACGATCCCCTGGAGAAGGGAATGGCAATCACTCCAGTATTCTTGCCTGGAGAATTCCATGGACAGAGGAGCCTGGTGGGCTATAGTCCACAGGGTCACAAAGAGTCAGACATGACTGAGCGACTACACTTTACTTCATTCTTTCTTTTATAAATTTAGATTGCTTGTCTGGTATCTTACTTTACTTGGAAGAAGCAAAAGTAGAATATAAGAAGATCAAGTGTTAACAGGAATACAGGCTGCAAATTACATTGTTAAAAGTGACTGAATCCTTTCCCATTAGACAAATCTCTTTGCTATTAATCCTTCCCCCATAATTTCCCTTGGCCAAATTTAATAAAAATCTCTAACTATATCAAAAAAGAATAACATGATCAAAGAGACTAACATAGGTGCTTTGCAACATTTCTACAACTTCAAACTTAGGTAGAAGTAAGTTAATTATTTTAATGCTGATTTCAAATAAAACTAATGCCACACATACATACACGCTCAAATGCTCCTTCTTCTCCCAAACCAATGTAACTGCCTTTATTTTGGAAAACAGAGGAAACATACCTACTAGTCAAAAACACTACACAATCATACTCCTGAAATCATAGCTGAAAATCAAAGACTTTCAAAACATTTTAATCAATATATTAGTAATTGATAGGAAAGCCATCTTTAATTCCTGCAGAAAATACTTAAAAGAGCAGTAGTTGGATTTTAATTCCAACAGACTCATGATGTAGCCCTCTTTTCATACCACCTCTTTCATTTAATTATTCAACAAACGCCTATGATGTGTCAAGCTATGTGCTAGACGCTGAGGATACAAAAGTAAATGAGATGAGATTTCTGAAGGCAGAAGTCGACTGTAAAGGTAATAAATGGATCCTTTTCTGCCTTCATCCCGTTTCACCTCTCTAGAGTTTCCCACCCACTGCCCACGGCCTTCCTCCCCAAACCCTCTCTTCTCATCCCTGCCAGGATGCCACACTTCCCCAGTTCTCTTCAGGACCACTCGTTCTCTGCCAGCTCCTCCTCTACCACATCTCTGAAGGTGGGCACCCAAGCGCTTGGTCTGAAGCCACTGTTCCTTCCTATGTGCCTCAGATCATCCCATCTGCTCCCAGTTTTAAATGCCCCCGACAGCTCCCCCTGATTCTGGGACTACAGCTCACACCTCTCCCCCGAGTTACAGACCGCCTACCCGCCCCTGCCCCTTGTCTTCTTACTAACATTTCAGACCTGAATTAAACCCAAGACCAGTTTTTGATCTTCACTTCTAACCACACCCAATACGGTTTCTCTATCATAATGAATGGCCCCACCATTCTCTGCTTCTTAAATTAATGATTACTTACTTTGTAAATTGGGGTCAAACTGCTTTGCAGTGTGTGCTCGTTTCTCATTCTCTGTTTCGCAGGCCACAACCCAAGAGCCACGCTTCATCCTACCCTGCATCTCACTCCTCACATCCAACCCACTGGGGAGAAGAGTCAATTCTGCCCACAAAGTGTGTCTCCAGTCTTCCAACTGCACCCACGTGTGACCTTGCCTGTTACAATTGTTGTGTTTGACTCTTTGCGATCCCATGGTGGGACCCCATGGGTGACCTACGTGGTCACCCCATGTAGCCTGCCAGGCTTCTCTGTGTCCGTGGAATTTTCCCAGCAAGAACACTGGAGTGGGGTGCCATGCCCTCCTCCAGGGGATCTTCCCGACCCAGGGATCACACCCACATTTCCTGCGTGTCCTGCATTGGTAGGCAGATTCTTTACCACCAGCGCCACCTAGAAAGCCTGTCTGTTAGGATACTGTCCTGCTTCTATCTTGCCCCACTACAAATTATCTTCTTTGCTGTTCAAATATGAACTTCTAGAAATGCAAATTAGATTATATTTTTATAGACATCAACCTAAAGAGGTATATTTTGTCATTAAGGTTTCTATATTTTCTCTAAATATTGTTTTATATATGAATATTAATACTAAGCAAAACAGTTACCATCACTGAATAGCTTTCCATTACATAGAGATTAGAGTCCGGACTCCCTGCCGCAGGGTGCTCACCGCACAGTCTGCCCTCTGAATTCTAAACCGGTAGTGGTTATAAGAATATGTGCTGAACCAAGTTACCCAGGTTTTCTATCTATAGATAGAACACACACCAAGTAAAACGTAATCTACCAAATTTACAGGATTCTAATAATCTCCACAACCTGCTGACTCGAAGGGAAATTTTATTTTTTTCATGAGTATTCTGTTTGTATAGGACATGAACAGATAATGTATGAGTCTTATTAAGTTTGGGCTTCCCTGGTGGCTCAGATGGTAAAGAATCTTCCTGCAATGTGAGAGACCCAGGCTTGATCCCTGAGTCAGGACGATCCCCTGGAGAAGGGAATGGCAATCACTCCAGTATTCTTGCCTGGAGAATTCCATGGACAGAGGAGCCTGGTGGGCTATAGTCCACAGGGTCACAAAGAGTCAGACATGACTGAGCGACTACACTTTACTTCATTCTTTCTTTTATAAATTTAGATTGCTTGTCTGGTATCTTACTTTACTTGGAAGAAGCAAAAGTAGAATATAAGAAGATCAAGTGTTAACAGGAATACAGGCTGCAAATTACATTGTTAAAAGTGACTGAATCCTTTCCCATTAGACAAATCTCTTTGCTATTAATCCTTCCCCCATAATTTCCCTTGGCCAAATTTAATAAAAATCTCTAACTATATCAAAAAAGAATAACATGATCAAAGAGACTAACATAGGTGCTTTGCAACATTTCTACAACTTCAAACTTAGGTAGAAGTAAGTTAATTATTTTAATGCTGATTTCAAATAAAACTAATGCCACACATACATACACGCTCAAATGCTCCTTCTTCTCCCAAACCAATGTAACTGCCTTTATTTTGGAAAACAGAGGAAACATACCTACTAGTCAAAAACACTACACAATCATACTCCTGAAATCATAGCTGAAAATCAAAGACTTTCAAAACATTTTAATCAATATATTAGTAATTGATAGGAAAGCCATCTTTAATTCCTGCAGAAAATACTTAAAAGAGCAGTAGTTGGATTTTAATTCCAACAGACTCATGATGTAGCCCTCTTTTCATACCACCTCTTTCATTTAATTATTCAACAAACGCCTATGATGTGTCAAGCTATGTGCTAGACGCTGAGGATACAAAAGTAAATGAGATGAGATTTCTGAAGGCAGAAGTCGACTGTAAAGGTAATAAATGGATCCTTTTCTGCCTTCATCCCGTTTCACCTCTCTAGAGTTTCCCACCCACTGCCCACGGCCTTCCTCCCCAAACCCTCTCTTCTCATCCCTGCCAGGATGCCACACTTCCCCAGTTCTCTTCAGGACCACTCGTTCTCTGCCAGCTCCTCCTCTACCACATCTCTGAAGGTGGGCACCCAAGCGCTTGGTCTGAAGCCACTGTTCCTTCCTATGTGCCTCAGATCATCCCATCTGCTCCCAGTTTTAAATGCCCCCGACAGCTCCCCCTGATTCTGGGACTACAGCTCACACCTCTCCCCCGAGTTACAGACCGCCTACCCGCCCCTGCCCCTTGTCTTCTTACTAACATTTCAGACCTGAATTAAACCCAAGACCAGTTTTTGATCTTCACTTCTTACCACACCCAATACGGTTTCTCTATCATAATGAATGGCCCCACCATTCTCTGCTTCTTAAATTAATGATTACTTACTTTGTAAATTGGGGTCAAACTGCTTTGCAGTGTGTGCTCGTTTCTCATTCTCTGTTTCGCAGGCCACAACCCAAGAGCCACGCTTCATCCTACCCTGCATCTCACTCCTCACATCCAACCCACTGGGGAGAAGAGTCAATTCTGCCCACAAAGTGTGTCTCCAGTCTTCCAACTGCACCCACGTGTGACCTTGCCTGTTACAATTGTTGTGTTTGACTCTTTGCGATCCCATGGTGGGACCCCATGGGTGACCTACGTGGTCACCCCATGTAGCCTGCCAGGCTTCTCTGTGTCCGTGGAATTTTCCCAGCAAGAACACTGGAGTGGGGTGCCATGCCCTCCTCCAGGGGATCTTCCCGACCCAGGGATCACACCCACATTTCCTGCGTGTCCTGCATTGGTAGGCAGATTCTTTACCACCAGCGCCACCTAGAAAGCCTGTCTGTTAGGATACTGTCCTGCTTCTATCTTGCCCCACTACAAATTATCTTCTTTGCTGTTCAAATATGAACTTCTAGAAATGCAAATTAGATTATATTTTTATAGACATCAACCTAAAGAGGTATATTTTGTCATTAAGGTTTCTATATTTTCTCTAAATATTGTTTTATATATGAATATTAATACTAAGCAAAACAGTTACCATCACTGAATAGCTTTCCATTACATAGAGATTAGAGTCCGGACTCCCTGCCGCAGGGTGCTCACCGCACAGTCTGCCCTCTGTATTCCCTTCAGTCTTGTCTGGATTCACCGCTCATACCACCTTCCTGTGACATCCTGTTTGCTAGTTCCAGGAATAGTCCAAACTCATTCCTGCTGTAGGTTGATATGCTGCTGCTGCTAAGTCGCTTCAGTCGTGTCCGACTCTGTGTGACCCCAGAGACGGCAGCCCACCAGGCTCCCCCGTCCCTGGGATTCTCCAGGCAAGAACACTGGAGTGGGTTGCCATTTCCTTCTCCAATGCATGAAAGTGAAAAGTGAAAGCAAAGTCGCTCAGTCATGTCCGACTCTTAGCGATCCCATGGACCGCAGCCCACCAGGCTCCTCCATCCATGGGATTTTCCAGGCAAGAGTACTGGAGTGGGGTGCCATTGCCTTCTCCGTAGGTTGATATGAGATGTCCTTAAATCATACCATCTAGAAAGCCCTCAATATATGTTGAACAAATGAATGAATTATTTTATCTTCATCATTGAAAATCCCGTTTTCATAAATATTTATCCACAGTCAGCTTCAGGTTTAGGCTCCTCAGTTCAGTTCAGTTCAGTCGCTCAGTTGTGTCCGACTCTTTGCGACCCCATGAATCACAGCACGCCAGGCCTCCCTGTCCATCACCATCTCCTGGAGCCCACTCAGACTCACGTCCATCGAGTCCATGATGCTATCCAGCCATCTCATCCTCAGTCGTCCCCTTCTCCTCCTGCCCCCAATCCCTCCCAGATACTCTTTAATAAAAATCAGAGATTACAACTTCTATAGGATTGTTTGTCTGTAAATATCAGGACATCGATCTGAAGAGGTATGCTGCTGCTGCTGCTAAGTCGCTTCAGTAGTGTCTGACCCTGTGCGACCCCAGAGACAGCAGCCCACCAGGCTCCTCCGTCCCTTGGATTCTCCAGGCAAGAACACTGGAGTGGGTTACCATTTCCTTCACTATGAAGAGGTATACTTTGCACTTAAAGTGTTTTAAATTTTCTCTAAATGTTTCCTTATACACTAAAAAATGACCACGACTATTCTCAAAGCTCACAACTTTCTCAAAATTATAAATAAAGTAAAAGCTAGAAAGGTATTCTTGCTATACTGTTATTCTAAAGTAACAACAAAATCACAAATGAAAATATTTTTCCTTTCATCTCTCCCAAAAGTGTTTTGCGCACTTCCCATAATTCTAAGGAATATATCCTCTCTCCTCCATCCTCAATAGAAATGCCTACATATCCTGAATATTTGTACTTATCAAGGCCCACCTGTGCTCTGACTCAGTAAAATGTGATCAATCCGATGAACAAAATACTTCAATTAATAATGGGCAAAGACTTTTAAAGAAAAAAAATCACTTTCTAAATTCTACCACATTTACTATTTGCCTTAATACAAGCTTGGTAAGCAGAAACAGAAATTAGATTAAGTGTTATTGAATTTATTTGCCCTGAAGGGCTTTTCTCAAAAGGCCTTTCGGCCTCAATCTTAATGAACGTGTCACTCTACAACACAGTTACAGAAAATGGCTTTATTGGTCGACACATACTCAACGGTGAAGATTAGGATAAAGCAAAGAGCTTCGACGTTTTTTTAATGAGATAAAAATGATGTTTGTATAGGAAAAGAAGCACACTGTTAGGAAATAAAGTTTTACATTTATTACACATTAGGGTTAAGTGACGGAGAAGGCAATGGCACCCCACTCCAGGACTCTTGCCTGGAAAATCCCATGGATGGAGGAGCCTGGTGGGCTGCAGTCCATGGGGTCGCTAAGAGTCGGACACGACTGAGCGCCTTCACTTTCACTTTTCACTTTCATGCACTGGAGAAGGAAATGGCACCCCACTCCAGTGTTCCTGCCTGGAGAATCCCAGGGACGGGGAAGCCTGGTGGGCTGCCATCTATGGGGTCTCACAGAGTCGGACACGACTGAAGTGACTTAGCAGTAGTAGGGTTAAGTGATTTTGTTGTGTGTCAGACATACTAAATACTCATATCTTCAAAAGATAAGAAATAAAACATTGCTTCCCTTCTTATCAGTGCAGAAAATAATGGGTTTGGGGAAGTCTTTAAGTCATGAAAAAAAAATGCCTCCTAATTTTGTGGTGTTGTTATTTAGTCATTTAAGCATGTCAGACTCTTCTGCAACCCCATGGACTGTAGCCTGCCCGGCTGCTCCATCCTTGAGATTTTCCAGGCAAGAATACTGGAGTGGGTTGCCATTTCCTTCTCCAGGGGATCTTCCCAACTCAGGGATAGAACCCTCATCTCCTGCATTGGTAGACAGGTTCTTTACCACTGAGCCACCTGCTCAAGCGCCCCAGGTGGCTCAGTGGTAAAGAATCGCCTGCCAATGCAGGAAACTCAAGAGATTGGAGTTTGATGAGTCTAAAGCAAGGACAGCCAGCAGATATAGGGCCAGAGCAGAGACAGGGTACAGCCGAAGATGGACACAGAGAGGGATCCGTAGACAACTTTCAGAAGGCTTTAAACCCATCTTCAAGATCCTTTCACTGATCACCCAACCACGAGGAACTTCAAGAGGGACAGGACTACATTGAAAGGTACCTCAGGAACATGACATACTCTCTTTTCTTGGATTTTATCTTCAGTTGTTAAAAAAAAAAATTAGTCAATGTTTAAACATCTCATCCTTGACAATAAATATAGAAATAGAAACATCGGAGCTCAGCGTTGGAGACTGGGCTCTAGAATCATGTGCAGAGCGGGGATAACAAAAGTCGTGAAAGCAAGACTGGCAAACCATGAGCTTCCCAAGCAAGTCAGAGAGAAATGCGGAGGTGAGATCAAACAAGATCCAGGCTCATTGATGGCGAGTTGGGAAAAGAGAGGAGAGGGAAGCAAGTAAGAAGAGGATGAGAAGAAAAACTAAAGGTCGCCCCTAAATCCAAGGAAAGAGAGGGTGACAAGGAGCTGTCAAAAGCAGCAGCAGGCAGCAACGGCAACACTTAAAGGAGACGGCACAGAACCTCAGATAACTGAGGGGAGACAGAGCCTGTGGGTTCAGGGCGAAAGTCTGGCCACAACAGAGAGAAAATAAGAGCGAACTCAGCGCTAAAACAACAGAGAGAGGACGCAAGGAGGAGCATCAGAACAGTCCACTGATTGAAGTGAACTCTGGATGATTCACCAGGAGAGAGCACGTCAACATTTCTGACGATGTTAAATTTGAGCGCTTTAAATGTGTCCGTTTTTTTCCCCACTTGGCACTAATGAAAAACCAGAGGGTATTAAATCAAATTTCAGATTGCAGGCTAACTAAATAATATTGCATTGTGAACACTTAAATGTCAATCTCGCTTGATAGCAGTGACTTAGCCATGATTAAAAACAAATGTTTTAACATAGATTAAAAACTATGGAAAGCTATGTGAAAGAATCTCACTGTCGAATTTGAAAAACGTGTTTTTCTTACCTAATAAAACTGGAAACCAGAGCATCATGGATTCTACAGCTGCAGAAGGAGACCACTTATTCTATAACAGCTGTACATCAGAGCCTTTCTGCCAGGGAGATAAAGATGCCTGGGAGGAAAGGATCCAGGACTGGGTCTGACATAGAATGGGCACTCATTTAACACCTGCCAAAGGAAAATATTTGAGGACATCTGTCCTTGAGATTTGGGATTTAGATTTACTCAAAGACAAAAAAAATAATAATAACAATAAAATAAAGATGTCTGGGAAGTGCCACACGGCTGCAGTTTACCTATCAAGATAACAGCTGCGAGGCTTTTCTGAGCATGTACAGGGTCCAAGTCTAGGAGGCCTGAAACATCGACAATGTCAAAGATCTGGAATCCCATGACGGTACTTTAAAAACAAAATGATCACCTCTGGAAGACGCTAGGAAACCAACACCTTATTCTGAAGATGGATAACAAACAAAGGGAAAGACTCCAGTATTTACCCCGCTTTTCCTCTACAAACAGTTGCTTAGAGGAGCCGAATAACTGATGAGGTCAAATTCTTTATAGAAGCCTTTCAGTGAATAAACAAAGAAAGAATGATAGAATCATATTATCTTCCAACCCCTTATGAAATAATTGATGTAGGTCAGGAGTCATCAAAAAAAAAAAAAAAAAGTGGCCAACAGGCCAGAACTAATCTGGTAAGTAAAGTTTTATAGGAACACAGTTATGCCAGTTATTTACATGTTACCTAAGGCTGCTGTGTGCAATGATGGAGACCATATGGCTTTCAAAGTCCGAAATATTCACTATCCGGCCCTTTACAGAAAGAGTCTGCCAGCCCCTGATCTAGACAATAATTACCAATGACTGCTAAAACCACCAGGCACAAAGCAGATGGGGGAGTTTATAATGGATGTGTCAGGCTGACGACACTTGTTCACAGGTCAAACTTCACCCTACAAACAGGAAGGCCAGGTAGCATGTGCCCCCTGATGTCCTGCAGGAGAAAGAGTGTGTGTGTGTGTGTGTGTATATGTGTGCTCAGTCAGTGGTGTCCAACTCTTTGCAACCCCATGGACTGTAGCCCGCCAGGCTCCTCTGTCCATGGGATTCTCCAAGCAAGAATGCTGGAGTGGGTTGCCATTTACTCCTCCAGAGGATGTTCCTGATCCAGGGATCAAACCCATGTCTCTGGCACTGCAGGCGGATTCTTTATTGCTGAGCCACTGGGGAAGGTCACTAGAAAGTATATACCCCCTACCCCAAAATTTTGCCCCAAAATGGAAAATCTGCCAAAGCTCTGGTTCTAATTACCAGTTTACAGGAAATACAGGGGACAGGAAAATTAAGCTACACTAGGGCAATATAATTAGCAAAAATTCATATTGTAGGAAATTCTACAGGTGAAGAATTTGGTTTCTGCAATAAATCGAAAGAGGAGGGAGAAAAGGGTGAACCTATAGATTAAAAGAGTTCTGAGACATTTACCAGCTAAGTGCATGCGTGGTCCTTATTTGGATCTGATTCTAACACACCAACTGAGGAAACATTTACAAGACAATCAGGGAAATCTGAATACTCATCAGATATTTGATGACAGCAAAGAATGCTGTTTTCTGGTGTGCTAATAGCATTGTGGTTTTTTTTTTTTTTACAAAGGCAAGTCTCTTTATTGTTTTAAAGATACACTCTGGCATAGTCACAGATGAAATAATAAGACATCTGGGCTTTGTTTAAAGTAATCCAGTGGGGAGGGGCAGATAAAAGAAGCTAGATTGGCCATATGTTGACCACTGTTAAGCCTTCATGATTAGTAAAACAGTGATTCATTCTACCATTTTCTCTACTTTTGAATACATTTAAAGTTTTTCCATAATAAAAAGACAAAAATAAAAACCACTAGCCAAGCTTTCTGTCCCCACTTGCCAGTGTTTGTGTTCAGGGATACTTACTCTGTCCTGCTGCCCATCCACCACGGATATGGGCTTAGTCGCTCAGTCGTGTCCGACCCTTTGCAACCCCATGGACAGTAGCCCGCCAGGCTTCTCTGTCCACGGGGATTCTCCAGGCAAGAAGACTGGAGTGGGTTGCCATTTCCTTCTCCAGGAGATATTCCCAACCCAGTAACTGAACCTGCATCTCCTACACTGTAGATGGATTCTTAACCACGGAGCCACCAGGGAAGCCCAATCAACACCTAAAACAGCATAAATGAAAAGATTTGACGTAAGTAACAAAAATGGTGCATTTTAATCTTTGAAATTTTTAAAACGCTCTAATGGTCACATTTAGGCAAAATAAATAAATAAAATAAAGGTTTGGGGTTTTTTGGTTTTGTTTTTTAGATGTGTATTGGGTTTTTATGGACTTCCCAGGTGGCGCTGGTGGTAAAGAACCCACCTGCCGATGCAGGAGACAGAAGAGATGCAGATTCAATCCCTGGGTCAGATGCCCTGGAGGAGGGCCTGGCAACCCACTCCAGCATTCCTGCCTGGAGAAGCCCATGGAGAGGAGAGCCTGGCGGGCCGCAGTCCACGGGGTCACAAAGGGCCAGACAGGACTGAAGCGACTCAGCACGCCCGCACGTTGGCTGTTGTGTTGTTATTGTCATGTTGCTGTTCCTTTATTTTTGCCAAAGCTACAGTACTGGGGCTAGGGGGGAGGGGGAGGGTCACTAAAGCGATCGGGCAGATGGAGGCAGAAGTGTCTGTACAGAGAGCTCTGCTAAGTCATTACGGGCTCAAGGACACTGCTGAGTCCCTGTCATCTCCACCCACCGACAACTTCACCTTTTAAGGTTATTTTTCTAAAGGAATGCAGTGGAGACGCTGTGGCAGTTTGACATTTGATAAATATGCTCTGTGATAAGGACAGCTTAGGGTAAATTTCCAAATTGGGCCACAATAATTTGTCTATTCCAATCCCAGCTCTGTTTAAAGAGCAGACTCTGGGATCTTGAAGTAAATCATTTGGGGAAATCACTTACCCTTTCTGGGTCATGACGTTTTCACCCAAGAAATTAAGATTCTGGACTTGATGGGTAAAGACCTCCCTGTTCCAACATTACAAGGATCTAGGATTAGGGCTGGCCTTTCCATAGGCATTAGGGTGTCAGCAGTCATTCAAATGACAGCTGAGAGTATTTGAACAGTCTAACTTTCTCACTATTCAGAGTTTATTAGACCTTACTAAATTTTCCCCTTAGGATCTGACACCTAGTAAGCAGCTTATCGATATTAGCTGCTACTAATGTAAATTACTTCTAAGAAAAGTAGATTGCTGTATAACAATATAACACGGGTATATCAGAGTAGGTGAATGTAATTTCTGTGTATCTAACAATTTTTTGAAGACTTTAATTTTTTTTAGAGCAGTTTAAGATTCACAACAAAATTGAGAGTAAGGTACAAAGACTTCCCACATACCCTTTCCCATCACACCTGCACAGCCCCCCACATAATCCATATCATTCATCTGAGCAGTATATTTGTCACAACCAATGAATCTTACCTAATAATTTTTAAAAGCTATTTTCAAAATTGATTTTTACTTTCTATAATATAATGAAAAGTATTGGATCCAAAATAAACTAGCTCTAAAAGTTAAGCATTCTGTGTTGTTTCACTTAAAACTAAAAAAAAAAAAAAAACCTAAACAATAATTTGACACTGTAATTTAAATATCTGTGTTTTCCAAATCATAAACTCAAACAATATGATTCCTTGCTGTTGTTCAGTTACTCAGTCGTGTCCAACTCTTTGTGACCCCCGGACATACCAGGCCTCCCTGTCCTTCACTATGTCCCGGAGTTTGCTCAAACTCATGCCCATTGAGTTGATGATGCCATCTACTCATCTTCATCCTCTGTCACCCACTTTTCCTCCTGCCCTCAATCTTTCCCAGCATCAGGGTCTTTTCCAAAGAGTCAGCTCTCCGCATCAGGTGGCCAAAGTATCAGAGCTTTAGCCTCAACAATAGTCTTCCCAGTGAATATTCAGGGTTGATTTCCTTTAGGAATGACTGGTTTAATCCCCTTGCTGTCCAAAGGACTCTCAAGAGTCTTCTCCAGCACCGCAGTTGGAAAGCAGCAATTTTTTGGCACTCAGCCTTCATTATGGTCCAACTTGCACATGCATACATGACTACTGGAAAAACCATGGCTTTGACAAACAGACCTTTGTCAGCAAAGTGATCTCTCTGCTTTTTAATACACTGTCTAGGTTGGTCATAGCTTTTCTTTCAAGAAGCAAGCGTCTTTTAATTTCATGGTTGCAGTCACCAAATGCAGTGATTTTGGAGCCCAAGAAAATAAAGTCTGTCACTGTTTCCATTGTTTCCCCATCTATTTGCTATGAAGTGATACATATTAAAAAGCAGAGACATTACTTTGTTAACAAAGGTCCGTCTAGTCAAGGCTATGGTTTTTCCAGTGGTCATATATGGATGTGAGAGTTGGACTATAAAGAAAGCTGAGTGCCGAAGAATTGATGCTTTTGAACTGTGGTGTTGGAGAAGACTCTTGAGAGTCCCTTGGACTGCAAGGAGATCCAACCAGTGCATCCTAAAGGGGATCCGTCCTGGATGTTCATTGGAAGGACTGATGTTGAAGCTGACTCCAATACTTTGGCCACCTGATGCAAAGAGCTGACTCACTGGAAAAGACTCTGATGCTGGGAAAGATTGAGGGCAGGAGGAGAAGGGGACGACAGAGGATGAGATGGTTGGATGGCATCACCGACTCAATGGACATGGGTTTGGGTAGACTCCAGGAGTTGGTGATGGATAGGGAGGCCTGGTGTGCTGCGGTTCATTGGGTTGCAAAGAGTCATACATGACTGAGTAACTGAACTGAACTGAACTAAACTGATGGGACTAGATGCCATGATCTTTGTTTTTTGAATGTTGAGTTTTAAGCCAGCTTTTTCACTCTCCTCTTCTATCTTCATCAAGAGGCTCTTTAGTTCTTCTATGATTTCTGCCATTAGGATGGTGTCATCTGCATATCTGAGGTTATTGATATTTCTCCTGGCAATCCTGATTCCAACTTGAGATTCATCCAGCCCGGCATTTCGCATGATGTACTCTGTATATAAGTTAAATAAGCAGGGTGACAATATACAGTCTTGACATTCTCCTTTCCCAAGTTGGAACCATGCCCAATTCTAGCTGTTGTTCCATGTCTGCTGTTCCATGTCCGATTCTAACTGCTGCTTCTTGACCCACAAACAGGTTTCTCAAGAGGTAGGTAAGGTGGTCTGGTATTCTCATCTCTTTCAGAATTTTCCATAGTTTGCTGTGACCCACACACTAAAAGTCATTATCAAATTTTTGTAAAATTTCCTTATATAGTCATGATTGATTTTACTGTAAGAAATAATTCAAAATAAAGCATTCATAAGACCAAAATTATAATAACACTGCAGGTCAGTTTATGCAAAACAGTTTTGTCTCTTAGCTACTGATATATTTTGAGTAAAATATCCCTAGTTCAAATTTTGCAAGATGATTTTTCAGTCTTTCCAGTCTAGTTATTGTATCTTTAAGAGACTCCTTGATTATTCCAAGATTCTAATCTAGGGGGGAAAATTGCATGACCGTACATCTGTCAACTTAGATCAAATAAAGTAATGACACTGAGAATACTTTTGTGGAGCTCCACTTCCATAAAGAGTGAAGTAGTTGCTATCAGACCAGTAATCCCATGAAGAAAGAGAGGATACAATTTTAAAAAGCAAAAAGCTGTTCGAGTCCTTAAACAGCAACCCAAGCAAGCAGGACTTGAGAGACAAGTTGCTGGAGAGAAGGGAAAAGCACCAACGTGGGTAACTTGCCATGATCTGCCACGTCGATGGTCAAGTGTACACAATTTCTGTGTACACTTGGGGGCCAGTAGACCATGAAGAAAGTGGTGGTTCAAATATTTTGGTTCAGCAGTATGTGCTCAAGAATTAGAGTTCAGGTTTTCCAAAGTGAGTAGGGCTGGATGAGCCAAGACGCCAAAGAAAAGACATGTGCAGAGAGCGAGACGAACATTCTACAAAACATTTCCCTTCAGGATGCCTAAGCTGCACACTCTGAGAAGCCAGAAGACCAGAGAAAGTGGCACACATGTGGTTAAAATACTAAGCAGAGATTTTGGTAGATTTGTAGGACTGAAGAAAAGAAAGTGGGGCTCAGGCTCACCAGGGAGGAAGCCCCCAGCAAACACATTAGGTTTCAACTGGGCTCTCTAAAAGCTTGTGCCCCAGGAATAAAAGAATATCAAAGTAAGATATTCCTCAAAAAGAATAAAACTCTGGTGCGGTGGACAGGAATCCACCCGCCAATGCAGGGGACGCGGGTTCAATCCCTGGTGGGGGAAGATTCCACACGCCTTGGGGCAAATAAGCCCGCGTGCTATGACTACTGAAGCCGCCACACCTAGAGCCCGTGCTCCCCAGCAAGAAAAGCCACCGCAAGGAGCGCCCCGAGCACAAGCAAGAAAAGCCTCATCTGTCACAACTAGAGAAAGCCTGCGCAAAAGCAGTGAAGACTCAGGGCAGCCAGAAAAACAAACGAAACCCAGAATCACATCCTCTCGATTCTTGACCAAATCAAAACAAGCAGCCCCCCAACTCTGTCTTCCAGAAGAAAGCTTACTGCACTCTGAAGAAAGACGGCATCATTCAGAGCTTCTTACAATTTTTACAAATACATGCTCTGACATTCTAGCAAAAATATCGTGTGAGGGGACAAGACCAAATGTCTAAAATCAGGGCAAAGGAGTGGGGCGGGGAGACATGATATAAAGTGACCCACTGGTGATCCAAATACTGGAAGTTATCGGACATGGACATTAAAAGAACTATGATTAATATGTCCAAAAAAAATAAAATGACAAGTGAAGAATTACACCGGAGAACTGGGACCTGTTTTAAAGAGAAAAAGGAAAGGTAACAATCAAATAAAGATTGTAAATCTCAAAAATACAATAGCTAGAACAGATTCACTTTGGCATGATGAAGAGGTTGATAAATCATCTCCCCATAAAGCAACTATAAAGCCAGTCAGAACTGTCAAATACAATCATTTCAGCATTCTGAAAATTCCAGCATACAACAAACAAAAGGAGAACTCTGGTGAATTTAACCTAAGTACTGTAGTACTCTTGCCTGGGGCCCCTCCCATCACCCGCCCCCTCCCGCCCCCACCCTGCTCAGCAGCATGCTACTTCATCCAGGGCATAACCAATTGCAAGAAACAGCAGCTCCATTGCCACTGTCACGGAAGCTCACTTGACATGAAACAGTGTTGTTCAAGGTGGTGATCTCAGTTACAAGCTAATAGAGACAGCGTTTCTGCTAGCCCAAGAAAACAATTATTTGAGACAAGCCATAGACAGGGTGTTGCGGAAGTTAAGACGGCAAAGACAGGCTTGAAAAATTTTCCACATAGCCTGGGGTTAACCAGAGGCTGAGCACATACACGCAGAGACTAATGTGTAACACACAAACACATTCACAGCAAAGATAGTCTGAATACGTGCATAGAGAAGACATGAGTGCCTGTGGAAGTAAAAACAAGAGCAGACTTGAAAATGCCCTGAACTCGAATGGACTTCCCAGGCCACACGCAGCTCTCTCCATAGACAGGGGAAGCCTTCCTGGCTTGAGAAAATTGCGCACAACCTCTGTCTTTGGCTGAACCTACAGCTATGCAGACACAGAAAAGATCCCCAGGAAGCCAAGCTTTAAAAATAAAAGACGAGGAAAAAAAACTCAGCAGAGACATCAGTGTGTAGACTCATCATGGGGAGACAGACTTCATAGCAAGTGTTTAAGTTACCTAAAGGTCAAAGGAAAAAAAGTACCATGACCATTTTAAAACATCTTGAGCAGAAAAATTAAAATATGACATCAAAACTTCTAGGATCCTATTAAAACCACAGTTTAAAGGAAAATGTAGAGTTTTGAATGCATACGTTAGAAATGCAGACTGAAAATCAATAAGTATCTTTCTCAAAAAAGGTAGACAACACCTAATTATAGTCCAAAAAAGTTAAACTGGACACAAGAAATGGTATATAGAAATATGTCTAGGCCTGTACTTAATATAATTACATCCATAATACAAAACTTTACTACAAAGAAAACTCCAGTCTCAGATGCCTTCACTAATAAATTTTCTAT
Organism: Cephalophus harveyi; assembly: GCA_006410635.1. Taxonomy (NCBI): domain Eukaryota; kingdom Metazoa; phylum Chordata; class Mammalia; order Artiodactyla; family Bovidae; genus Cephalophus; species Cephalophus harveyi. The sequence goes on from SJYT01083073.1 coordinate 378,359, forward strand.
CAAACACTGAAGACAGAAGTCATACCAATCTCTTCCAGCGAACTGAACAAAAGAGGGAACACTTCCCCACTGATTTTATAAGACCAGCACATCCTTGATGCCAAAACAAGGCAAGTTCATTACACAAAAGGAAAACCACAAGCTAACCTCCCCCCCAAACACAGAAGCAAAATTCTTAAAATATTAGCAAATCGAATCCAAAAAAACACAACAATGATAGCACACCTGCTGGGTTTATTGCAGGAACACAAGATTGTTTTAACGTTTTTTAATATGATTACCACATTGACAAAATAAAGGAGAAACAAATTATATGACAATCTCCGTAGCTGCAGAAAAAGCATTTGATAAAAGTCAACACATGTCCATAGTTAACAGCCTATCAAATTAGAAATTAGAGAGTTTTCTTTAACAAAAAAGTTTTCAACCAGACTCCTAAGTAAATACCATACTTTAAATACTGAAAGCTCTCCTTCCTGACTTTGGGAACCAGAAATATATGCTATCATCACTACTATTCAAAATTATAACTGAGGCCCTAGTGCAACAAAGCAATAAAAAATAAATAAATGGAAAGTATAGGAACTGGACAATAAAAAATAAAACTCTTCCCTACATAAAATGATCATGCACAAAGAAAATCCAAATGAATCTATTGGATTCATTTGGGCAAACTATTAAGACTAAGAAGCAAACGGGGCAAAATCCTTGGAAACGAGGTCAATACAAGATCTATCACATTGCAACAGATTTGTACAGGCAACAAAAATTAGAAGATGAAATGGTAAAAGATGTCATTTGCAGTAACAACAAAAAGAATATAAGTTAATGAAAGATATACAAGAATGCTACCAATGGAACTTGAACACATTCAAGACAACCTGTAACATTCATTGATTAGAAGAGTCAATATCGTAAAGACGGTAAACTCTCCCAAACTGATCTACAAATTCAGTGCAATCCCAACCCAAACCTCAGCCAGGTTTCGTGTGTGTGGAAATTGATAGAGTGATTCTAGAATTTTTATGTAAATGCTAAACACCAATAAAATGACAAAAAAAAGAAGAAAAACAAAAATGACTTACTCAACCTGATATCAGAACGACAATAATTTAAGGCATTTTATTAAACAAATAGCCCAATAGAACAGAGTACAGAGAGTCCAGAAACAGATTCACAAACATTACATGATTATTTGATTGATGAAAGAAGGGCCACTGCAATTTAGAGGAGAAAGGATGACCTTTATAATAGATAATGCTGAGTCAACAGGATATTTACATAGATATAAATAACCTTCACTCCTACCTCATACCATATACAAAACTCAATTCCAAGAGGATTATAGATCTAAATGTGAAAGGTAAAACATGATTACACAGGTGAAAATGCTAGTGACTTAGTGAAAAATGCATAGAGCTATAACCTTGCATACCTTTCTGGCTGCATGCTAACTGCTGCTGCTGCTGCTGCTAAGTCGCTTCAGTTGTGTCCGACTCTGTGCGACCCCACAGATGGCAGCCCACTGGGCTCCGCCATCCCTGGGATCCTCCAGGCGAGAACACTGGAGTGGGTTGCCATTTCCTTCTCCAGTGCATGAAAGTGAAAAGTCAAAGTGAAGTCGCTCAGTCATGTCTGACTCAGGACCCCATGGACTACTATCAATGACAAAAGTTTACTTAAAAAGAAAAACAATGCTTAAGTCTCTACATGATACATAAAACACAAAACAGATAAAAGAAAGTGATTCTGAAAAGTGTACACACAGCAACCAGAGAGATTTTCTAGAACTCAAATACGATCACTTATGCCCCTGCTGAAAATACCGTGCTGTTGTTTAGTCACTAAGTCGTGTCCAACTCTTTGCACCTCCAGGGACTGTAGCACACTAGGCTCCTCTGTCCTCCACTATCTCCCAGAGTTTGCTCAAATTCACGTCCACTGAGTCAGTGATGCTATCTAACCATCTCATCTTCTGCCACCTCCTTCTCCTGTTGACTTCACTCTTTTGCAACATCAGGGTCTTTTCCAAAGGGTCAGCTTTTCAAATCAGGTGGCCAAAGTATTAAGCTTCAGCTTCAGTCCTTCCAATGAATGTTCAGGGTTGATTTCCTTTAGGACTGGCTGGTTTGATGTCTTTTCAGTCCAAGGGACTCTCAAGAGTTTTCTCCTGCACTACAATTCAAAATCATCAATTCTTTGGTGCTCAGCCTTCTTTATGGTCCAACTTTCACATCTGTAAACAATCCACCTGTCAGTGCAGGGAAATATGGGTTCAATCCCTGGGTTGGGAAGATCCTCTGGAGAAGGAAATGGCAACTCACTCTAGTATTCTTGCTTGGAAAATTCCATGGACAGAGGAGCCTTGTGGGCTACAGTCCATGGGGTCACAAAGACTTGGACATGGCTGAGTACACACACATGCACTCACATCCATACATGACTACTGGAAAAACCATAGCTTTGACTATACAGACCTTTGTCAGCAAAGTGCCGTCTCTGCCTTTTAATACACTGTCTAGACTTATCATAGCTTTCCTTCTCAGGAGCAAGTGTCTTTTACTTTCATGGCTGCAGGAACCATCTACAGAGATTTTGGAGCCCAAGAAGATAAAATCTGTCACTGCTTCCCCTTTTCCCCCTTCTGTTTGCCATGAAGAGATGGGACTGGATGCTATGATCATCGTTTTTTGAATGTCGAATTTCAAATCAGGTTTTTTCACTCTCCTCTTTCACCCTCATCAAGATGCTCTTTAGTTCCTCTTCACTTTCTACCATTAGAGTGCTATCATCTGCATATCTGAGGTTGTTGATCTTTCTCCCCAAAATCTTGATTCCAGCTTGAAAATATTTTAGTGTCTTCCTAATCTGACTTCTGCTTCCTCATCAGCCACTCCCTCAGCCCCTCCCCACTTCACTCCATCCCCTCCCCAACTCTACCTATTCAAGAAGCCATATTCTCCCTAGAATAGATTCTAGGATTTCAATACGCAAAGTTCCCTCCTTTTAGCTCTTGCCTACTCTCACCAACCTGGCCAGTTTGTTTTCTATGTTTGTGAGTCTGTTTCTGTTTTGTAAAAAAGTTTATTTGTATCGTATTTTAGAGTCCACATGTGATATCATATGATATTTCCCTTTGCCTGACTTACTTCACTTAGTATAAGCCTTCGGTTCATCCATGTTGCTGCAAGTGGCATTATTTCAATCTTTTTTAGGACTGAGTAGTCCTGGGTGTTCACTGGAAGGACTGATGTTGAAGCTGAAACTCTAATACTTTGGCCACCCAATGCAAAGAGCTTACTCATTTGAAAAGACCCTGATGCTGGGAGGGATTAAGGGCAGGAGGAGAAGGGGACAACAGAGGATGAGATGGTTGGATAGCATCACCGACTCAATGGATTTAGGTTTGGGTGGACTCCGGGAGTTGGTGATGGACAGGGAGGCCTGGTGTGCTGCAGTTCAAGGGGTCACAAAGAGTCAGACATGACTGAGCGACTGAACTGAACTGACATTTCCCATTGTCTATATATATATATACATATATACATAGACCACATCTTTATCCATTCATCTGTCAGTGGATATTTAGGTTGCTTCCATGTCTTGGCTATGTAAATAGTGCTTCTATGAACATTGGGATGCATGTATCTTTTCAATCTTGAGAGTTTTCTCTTGATACACGCCCAGGAGTAGGACTGCTGGATCATATGGTAGCTCTATCTTACTTTTTTTTTTAAGGAACCTTCAGAAAAACTTTTTAAAAAGGCACTACCACAATATATTTAACCTAAATCCCACAATTTTACCACAGTTATTTTTACTTTTCTATCCTGATTTCAAAAGATGGCTTCATCTAAAAAAAATAACTGCTACATGAGATATGTCTTATAAAACACATCAATTGATGGAAATTTGTAGAATCAGTTTAATAAGAAACTCCAATTATATTCATGAAAATATCACTGATGCTGTAGTTAGTATGTCTGATATTTTAATATGCTAAACTATTGAACAGTATATATATCATTTATTTTACCTATGTAAATGAATATATTCTCTTCTAAAACCAAAAAATTCATGGGCTAAATATAGGGTTGACAACTTCAAAAGTAAAAATATGCCTACCTGAAACTTAAAATTACATATTGGACAGCATCAGTCTAAAGATTAAAATGCCAATACTATATCTAAAAAGCATGGTTTGGAATCACTGGTTGTCATGGTGACTATAAAAAAATGGGTGAAGCCTGTGCATGAAGGTCACAGGAAATATTACTCGGGATGTATGTAGCCCAGGTGCAGTATCTAAGCCTTAAATCTGTGATCCATAAGGACCTGTATTTTAATGAAAAACAGTCAAACAGTAACTTGAAATCAATGTGGAATGGGATGATAACAAAAGTTCACCTAAAATGGTACTTCAGTTCAGTTCAGTTCAGTCGTGTCCGACTCTTTGCGACCCCATGAATCGCAGCACGCCAGGCCTCCTGTTCATCACCATCTCCCAGAGTTCACTCAGACTCACGTCCATCGAGTCCGTGATGCCATCCAGCCATCTCATCCTCGGTTGTCCCCTTCTCCTCCTGCCCCCAATCCCTCCCAGCATCAGAGTCTTTTCCAATGAGTCAACTCTTCGCATAAGGTGGCCAAAGAATTGGAGTTTTAGCTTTAGCATCACCCCTTCCAAAGAAATCCCAGGGTTGATCTCCTTCAGAATGGACTGGTTGGATCTCCTTGCAGTCCAAGGGACTCTCAAGAGTCTTCTCCAACACCACAGTTCGAAAGCATCAATTCTTCGGTGCTCAGCCTTCTTCACAGTCCAACTCTCACATCCATACATGACCACAGGAAAAACCATAGCCTTGACTAGATGGACCTTAGTCAGCAAAGTAATGTCTCTGCTTTTGAATATACTATCTAGGTTGGTCATAACTTTCCTTCCAAGGAGTAAGCATCTTCTAATTTCATGGCTGCAGTCACCATCTGCAGTGATTTTGGAGCCCCCCAAAATAAATAAAGTCTGGCACTGTTTCCACTGTTTCCCCATCTATTTGCCATGAAGTGATGGGACCGGATGCCATGATCTTCGTTTTAAAGAATTGATGCTTTTGAACTGTGGTGTTGGAGAAGACTCTTGAGAGTCCCTTGGACTGCAAGGAGATCCAACCAGTCCATTCTGAAGGAGATCAGCCCTGGGATTTCTTTGGAAGGAATGATGCTAAAGCTGAAACTCTAGTACTTTGGCCACCACATGCGAAGAGTTGGCTCACTGGAAAAAACTCTGATGCTGGGAGGGATTGGGGGCAGGAGGAGAGGGGATGACAGAGGATGAGATGGCTGGATGGCATCACTGACTCTATGGACCTGAGTTTGAGTGAACTCCGGGAGTTGGTGATGGACAGGGAGGCCTGGTATGCCGTGATTCATGGGGTCGCAAAGAATCAGACATGACTGAGCAACTGAACTGAACTGAATATTCCATTGTATAATTTCTGTATTGTATCTATTCATCTACTGATGGACATCTACATTGCTTTTATTTCATTTCCGACTCTTTTTGACCCCAAGGGCTCCTCTATCAATGGGATTTTCCCAGCAAGAATACTGGAGTGGATTGCCATTTCGTTCTTCAGGGGATCTTCCCAACCAGGGATCGAATCGTGTCTCCTGCACTGTAGGCAGATTCTTTACCTCTGAGCCACTGGGAAAACCTTTCTATGTCTTAGACTATTGTCAGTAATGCTGCTATAACTGTGGGAGTGTAGATATCTTTTCATGTTAGTGTTTTCATTTCATTTCCTTTGGAATTGCTGAATTGTATGGTGTGGTTCTATTTTAACTTTGGGGAGGATCCTCCATACTATTTTCCATACAGGCTATTGAGTTGAAATACCTATTTACAAGCCCACCAATAGTGCAAATGCTCCCCCATACCAACATGTATTATCTCCCATCTTCTTGATGATGACCATTCTAACAGGCCATTCATACAACTCAGTGACAAAGTCACCACCCACCAGCACCATTCTAATAGGCATGAGGTGGTAACTCAATGTAGTTTCAATTTGCATTTTTCTAATAACTAGCAATGCTGAGCATCTTTTCATGTATACGTTGACCTTCTGTGTCTCTTCTTTGTAGAAATGTCCATCCAGGTTCTTTGTACATTTTTTAAATTGGGTTATTTGGGGTTTTTTTACTGAGTTGTACAAGTTCTTTATATATTGTGTACATGAAACCCTCATCATATGTATAGTCTGCAAATATTTTTTCTTATTCCATAGGCTTTCTTTTCACTTTGCTGATGACTTGTTTTTCTCTGCAGAAATTTTTTAATTGGAGGTAGCCCCACTTCTTTACTTTTATTTTGGCTTCTGCTTTAGGTATCATATCCAAAAATTATTACCAAGACCTTATGTCAAACAGCTTTGTGTGCATGTGTGCTAAGTCGCTTCAGTCGTGTCTCACTCTTTGCAACCCTAGGGACTGTAGCCTATCAGGCCCCTCTATCCATGGGATTCTCCAGGCAAGAATATTGGAATGGGCTGCCATTTTCCTCCTTCAGGGGATCTTTCTGAACCAGGGATTGAACCCACATCTCCTAGGTCTTCTGCATTATCAGACAGATTCTTTACCACTGGTGCCACCTGGGAAGCTTGAGGGAGCTTTCCTCCTGTTTTCTCCTAGGAGTTTCACGGTTATAGATCTTAAAGTATTTAATCCATTTTTAGTTAATTCTGTGAGTGGTGAAATATATGGGTCCAGTTTCTTTTTACATGTGAAATTCAATTATCCCAGCACCATTTATTGATTTGCTAGTATTTTATTGAGAATTTTTACATCTATATTTCTTGGGAATATTGGTCTGTATTTTCCTTTCCTAGAAAGTTCCTTTTCTGGTTTTGGTGTCAGAATAATGCTGACCTTGTAAAATGAGTGTAGAAGTGTTCTGTTCTCTTTGATTTTTTAGAAGAGTTTGAAAAGAATTGGTTTTATATCTTTATTAAATGTTTGGTAAAAAAATCAACAGTGAAGCCATATAGTCCTGGGCTTTTCTTTACTGGGTGAAGTTTGATTACTGACTCAATCCCTTTTCTAGTATTGGTCTAATCAGTCTATCTTCCACTGTCTCCTGGAGTTTGTTCATATTCATTTCCATTGATTTAGTGATGCTGTCTAAGCATCTCATCCTCTGCCGTTTCCTTTGCCTTAGGCTTTCAATCTTTCCGAGCATCAGGAGGGTCTTTTTCAATGAGTCAGTTCTTTGCACTAGGTGGCAGAAATATTGTAGCTTCAGCAATAATCTTTGCAGTGAATACTCAGGGCTGATTTCCTTTAGGATCTACTCTTTTGATCTCCTTGCAGTCCAAGGGACTCTCAAGAGTCTTCTCCAGCACCACAATTCAAAAGCATCAATTTTTCAGTACTCAGCCTTCTTTGATTTTACAGACCTTTGTCAGCAAAGTGATGTCTCTGCTTCTTAACATGTTATCTAGGCTTGTCATTGCTTTCCTTCCAAGGAGCAAGCATCTCTTAATTTTGTGACTGAAATCACTGTCCATGGTGACTTTGGTGCCCAACAAAATAGAACCTGTCACTTCTTGTACCATTTCCCCTTCTATTTGCCCTAATGTATTGACTTCACTTATCATCATATAATGGCCTTTTTGTCTCTTTACCAATTTTAAAGTCTATTGTGTCTGATAAGGATATATATCCCTGCTTTTTGATTGTTGTTAACATTTGCTTGTTAAGAGTCCCTTGGACTGCAACGAGATCCAACCAGTTAATCCTAAAGGAAATCAGTCCTGAATATTCATTGGAAGGACTGATGCTGAAGCTGAAACTCCAATACTTTGGCCACCTGATGTGAAGAACTGACTTGCTGGAAAAGACCGTGATGCTGGGAAAGACTGAAGGCAGGAGGAGAAGGGGACGACAGAGGATGAGATGGTTGGATGGAATCACTGACTCGATGGACATGAATTTGAGCAAGCTCCAGGAGTTGGTAATGGACAGGGAAGCCCGGCATGCTGCAGTCCATGAGGCTGTAAAGAGTTGGACACAATTGAGTGGGGAGCTGAATGGAATACCTGCTTGGAATGTCTTTTTCCATCCCTTCATGCTCAGTCTTCCTGTATCTTTAAGGCTAAAGTGAATCTTTAAAGGCAGCATATTGTTGGGTCTTGTTCTTTTATCCATTTAGTCATTCCAAGTCTTTTAATTGAAGAATATAATTTGTTCATGTTGATAGTTAAATTATAAGGACTTACTATTGCCATTTTGTTAAATGTTCTTTGGTTGTTTACAGATCTGTTGTTCCCTGTTTCTTTAACTACTATCTTTTTTCATTCTTCTAACCCAACAGCAATTTATTTGCAAACATATGAAAAATCTGACAGTATTACATTTAGGGACAAGTATATTTTTATTTTGATGTCTTCTGGTATCAGTATGCTTTAACTTCTTAATTGTATTCTTTTATTGTGATTACCATGAGGCTTACATAAATATCTTAAACTTATAATACCATATTTTAAACTGATAACAATTTAACCTGAACAGCATTTGTAAATTTAACATTTTTATTTCTCTTTCTTTTTCTCCTCGTATGCTAGGTTACTGATGTTACAATTTACTTTTTTTTTTTGTATTATGACATTATTGTAATTATGGCTATTTTTACTATTTTATTATGTCTGTTTTTTTAATTTTTAGAGTTTTTTGTAAAGTATGCATCACTATTACCATATTGCAGAACTAAGTATGACTACCATTATCAGCGAGATTTACACTACCTTTCTATGTTTTCATGATGTTAATTAGTGTTTTTTTACTTCCACTCAATGAATTCACTTCAGTATTTCTTGTACTGCAGGTCTGATGATAGTGAATGCCTTCAGCTTTTGTTTGTCTAGAAAAGGCTTCTCAAGAAGACATTCTAAAGGTGAGTTCTGAAGGAGAGCTTTGCCAGTATATAATTCTTGGCTGACAGCTATTTTCTTTAAATATTTTGAATGTGTCATCCTGTTGCATCCTGGCCTGAGAAGTTTCTGTTGAAAATCTGCCAACAGTCTAATGGTGGTTCCCTTGTATAAAACTTCTCTCTTTTCTACTGCTGCTCTTAAAATTCTTTGTCGTTGACCTTTGACAGTTTAATTATAACATGTTTCAATGAAGCCCTATTTAAGTTCAGTTCAGTCGCTCAGTCGTATCCAACTCTTTGCAACCCCATGGACTGCAGCACGCCAGGCCTCCCTGTCCATCATCAACTCCCAGAGTTTACTTAAACTCATGTCCACTGAGTCAGTGATACCATCTAGCCATCTCATCCTCTGTCGTCCCCTTCTCCTCCTGCCTTCAATCTTTCCCAGCATCAGGGGCTTCTCCAGTGAGTCAGTTCTTCCCATCAGGTGGCCAAAGTATTGGAGTTTCAGCTTCAGCATCAGTCCTTCCAATGAATATTCAGGATTGATTTCCTTTAGGATGGACTGGTTGGATCTCCTTGCAGTCCAAGGGACTCTCAAGAGTCTTCTCCAACACCACCCCGCAAAAGCATCAGTTCTTCGGTGCTCAGCTTTCTTTATAGTCCAACTCTCACATTCATACATGACTACTGGAAAAACCACAGCCTTGACTAGACAGACTTTTGTTGACCTCTGTTGCCTTATTTAGGTTCAACCTATTTGGCCTCATCCATCTGGGATGTTTCTTTCTAGCCTCAGATTCAAAAGCCTTTAGTCATTATTGCTTTAAATATTCTTTCTGTCCCTTCTCTTTTTCTCCTTCTGGAACTTTCACATTTTCATTGTTTCCATGTTTATTTTCATTGTTTCCATGTTTATTTTCATTGTGTCCCATTATTCCCATGGGTTTTCTTCACTCTTTTTCATTCTCTTTTCTTTTGCCCTTTTGACTGGGTATTTCCAATGTCTTATCCTCCAGGTCACTGACTCTTCACGATCAGGTCTACCTCTGAAACTCTCTATTGAATTCTTCGGTTCAGTTACGCTTTCTTTCAACTCTAGAATTTCTGAGCTTTTTTATGTTTGCTATTTCCTTGTCAAATTTCTCATTTTTGTTTATTCACTGTTTACTAATTTTGTTTAGCTTATTTGTGTTTTCTTGTAGTTCACTAAACTTAAGAGAATTATTCTAAATTATTTCTTTGACAGTTCATAGGTCTCCATTTCTTTAGGGTTCGTTAACGGAGTTTTACTTTGCTTTTCTTTGCTGATGTCATTTTTACTTTATTTTTCTGACCCTTGATTCTTTACTGCACATTTGCATAATCAAGTCCCTCCTCCAGAATTCACACGTGGCTTTAGCAGAGACTTTTTTACCAGTAAGTTTGTTTAGCATTACGAGATGTGTCTTTTGATAATGTCCTTAGACTAGTAGGGTCTGCTGGCTATTATGGTTTACTTGAGGGCAAGTCTGCTATTCAGATTCTGAGGACAGGGTTGGGTGTTGTGCTGAGGCTGAGGACAGCCGGAAAAGACTGCGGGCTTGGTCCCGACCCAGGTAAGGCTGCAGGCTGAGCTCTGTGGTTGTCTGGACTCTGGTCAGGCCTGCTAGTTGGTTAGGATTGGATACCACATCCAGCAGTAGTGTGTGCACACATTTGTGCTCAGTCATGTCCAACTCTTTGCAATCCCATGGACTGTAGCCCACCAGGCTCCTCTGTCCATGGGTTTCTCCAGGCCAGAATACTGGAGTGGGTTACCATTTCCTCCTCCAGGGGATCTTCCCAATTCACGGATCCAATCTGCGTCCCTCGCGTCTCCTTAACTAGCAGGCATATTCTTTACCATTGTGACACCTGGGAATCCCCATTCGGTAGTAGATGGGGCTATCAATTAACTGTGCTGCACTGGACCTAGGGCCTGTGCAGCTCAACCTTTGGGGACCGAATCAGTCCATAGGAGGCACTGAATTCCCCGGCCAGCTGAGCCCACCAGGTTTGCTCTGCAGATGGTGAACTCATAGATTGTCACTCTGTTCAAGTGCCACTGCAGCAAAGCAAGCAATCAAAATGGTCCAATTCTTTGACAACGACCAAGAGCCCGTAAGAAGAAAATACATGGGCAGCTAAAATCCTATTTGATTTTTTTTTTTTTTATGAAAAATGTTCCAAACCTAATAAACAGAAGTTTGGTGTGACAATAATAAATGGAGTTCAGACAAGGCAATCTCAGTAAATCACCGCACATATTTTGAAGTTATTTCCCCAGTTTCTAACCCAATAGCTGAAATAGATCTTTTCAGGAACTGGAAAGCTCTCTAGACTGGCTCACTAGCCCAAGTTGTATACTCTTGATAGCTCAGAAACAGATGCATGGACTAGAGAGCAGGGGCTAGATCCTAGAGAAATAAAGAGGCTTGACAACTCAGTAATGAAGACAAGTCAGCATTCAGTGGTTTCAAGTGACTGAATATCTCCTCTAAAGAAAAAATTCTTCACCCCACCAATAAGAAGGAGAGGCACAATATACTGTATGCCTCTTTTCATGTGAAAGGCAAAATAAGTCACACTTGGAGAAGATGCTCTGATACATTTACTAAATGATCTATCAACCACTGGCCTTGAGTGAGGTCAATAACAAGGTAATGTTTTCTGGCTGGTTAGACAGTAGAACCAGCCAGTAGTCGGAACTTTTGCCATCAACGCTATGACCCAAAGATGCCAGGAAACTCAAAGGGTCTCGGGCAGATCAATTTGTTGTATGGAGACTGTAACAAACTCCTCTAGGACAGTCAGAGAGGAGGCTCCTTGGGTTCCAAAGGAAAGTCCTCTTTATCTTTTTTTTAATTTGGCTAAGATCCATATTTATTATTTTCAAAATAGATACAAAATTAGGAAGAGGCAGAACCAGAACTTGAAATTAGATCTGACTGCTACCAAAGTCTGTATTCTCATTACTAAATCATATTGCTCCTCTTGGGACTATAGAAAGGCCCATATAACTCATCACTGAAACGACTGATTGACCATATCACCTAAAAAAAAGTTCTCTTATTATACAGGGATTTTCAACTATATATAAAAGGTCTACATTTTATACAGAATATTAAATGGAGAATAGTTGAAATCAGCGATCACAAGGTGCCTATTAATCAGATGACAATGGGATTTTGTTTTCAGTGATAACTACATAATACTCAATGTTTATCAGTACAAAAAACAGTGAAATCTATCCTCTTCCCCTCTTTGGGGACATGTGGAGTAGGAAAAGGGAAGCCAATAACGGGCAGGCTGCACTTGAATCCAGCTACACTCACAAAGCAAGGCAAGTGGATTTTCCTTTTCAACATACAAATATGTCCTTGTAAGTCCAATATTAAACAAACAAACAAACAAAGTTTCCTTGACCCACTGATAGAAGGCCCTTTTTAGAAGCTACTGCCTTGCTATTAGGTTGCCGTAAAAATAACTGCGGTTTCATATTGTTGAAATTTGCCCTTTGATATCAAATACACTCAAATAAAAGTGGTTAAGTTATACATCATTTTAATGTGCATTTCTTGTTTTATATTTCTTTGTGAATGACATTACTTGTTGTGTATTTTATAACAATTTTAGGCTACAAAAATGATATTAGACAAAAAGCAAATGAGCAAATTAATTTGTTCTTGTTTCAGTCGTTCAGTCATGTCCGATTCTCTGCAACCCCATGGACTGCAGCACGCCAGGCCTCCCTGTCCATCACCATCTCCTAGAGTTTGCTCAAATCCGTGTCCATTAAGTCAGTGATGCCATCCAGCCATCTCATCCTCTGTCATCCCCTTCTTCTCCTGCCCTCAATCTTTCCCAGTATCAGGGTCTTTTCCAATGAGTCAGCTCTTTGCAACAGGTGGCCAAAGTATTGGAGCTTCAGCTTCAACATCAGTCCTTTAAATGAACACCCAGGACTGATCTTCTTTAGGATGGACTAGTTGGATCTCCTTGCAGTCCAAGGGATTCTCAAGAGTCTCCTCCAACACCACACTTCAAAAGCATCAGTTCTTTGGCACTCAGCCTTCTTTATGGTCCAACTCTCTCATGCACATATTACTACTGGAAAAAACACAGCTTTGACTAGATGGACCTTTGTTGGCAAAGAGATGTCTCTGTTTTTTAATATGTTGTCTAGGTTTGTCATAGCTTTTCTTCCAAGGAGCAAGCATTTTTTTTAGTTTCATGTTGCAGTCACCATCTGCAGTGATTTTAGAGCCCAAGACAATAAAGTCTGTCACTGTTTCCATTGTTTCCCCATCTATTTGCCATGAAGTGATGGGAGACTGGATGCCATGATCTTCATTTTTTGAATGTTGAGTTTTAAGCCAGCTATTTCACTCTCCTCTTTCATCTTCATCAAGAGGCTCTTTAGTTCCTCTTCGCTTTTTGCCATAAGAGTATTGTCATCTGTATACCTTATCTGCTGTTTTCTTATTTGAGTTCAAAATGGGTCATAAAGCAGTGGAGACCACTTGCAACATCAACAACATATTTGGCCCAGGAACTTCTAACAAACATACAGGGCAGTGGTGGTTCAAGAATTTTTGCAAAGGAAATGAGAGCCTTAAAGATGAGGAGTGTAGCGACCAGCCTCTGGAAGCTGACAACAACCAACTGAGAGCAATCATCAAGAAGCTGATCCTCTTACAACTACATGAGAAGCTGTCGAAGAACTCAACATTGACCATTCTATGGTCATTCAGCATTTGAAGCAAATTGGAAAGGTGAAAAACCTTGCTAAGTGGGTGCCTCGTGATTTGACCCCAAATCAAAATTATCATTTTGAAGTGTCGTCTTCTCTTATTCTACGCAGCAACAATGAACCATTTCTTGACTGGACTGTGTTGTGCAATGAAAAGTAGATTTTATATGACAACCAGAGACAACCAGCTAACTGGTTGGACCAAGAAGCAGCTCCAAAGCACTTCCCAAAGTCAAACTTGCACCAAAAAAGGGTCATAGTCACTGTCTGGCAGTCTGCTGCCCGTATGATCCACTACACCTTTCTGAATCCCAGTGAAATCATGACATCTAGGAAGTGTGCTCAGCAAATCAATGAGATGCACTGAAAACTGTGACACCTATAGCTGACACTGGTCAACAGAAAGAGCCCAATTTTTCTCCACGACAATGCTTGACCACACTTTGCATAATCACACTTCAAAAGCTGAACCATTTGGGCTACGAAGTTTTCCCTCTTCCACCATATTCACCTGACCTCTTGCCAACCAACTACCACTTCTTCAAGCATCTCGACAACTTTTTGCTGAGAAAATGCTTCCACACCCAGAAGGAGGCAGAAAATGCTCTCCAAGAGTTCGCTGAATGCTGAAGCACAGATTTTTATGCTGAAGAATAAACAAACTTATTTCTTGTTGGTAAAAATATGCTGATTGTAATGGTTCCTATTTTAATTAATAAAGGTGTATTTGAGTCCAGTTATAATGATTTAAAATTCACTGTCCAAAACTACATTTGTACCAACCTAACATTATACCCAGTTTCAGAGTGTATAATTTATAGCAAGATATGAATGGCCATTAACTTCTAACAAACATACAGGGCAGTGGTGGTTCAAGAATTTTTGCAAAGGAAATGAGAGCCTTGAAGATGAGGAGTGTAGCGACCAGCCTCTGGAAGCTGACAACAACCAACTGAGAGCAATCATCAAGAAGCTGATCCTCTTACAACTACATGAGAAGCTGTCGAAGAACTCAACATTGACCATTCTATGGTCATTCAGCATTTGAAGCAAATTGGAAAGGTGAAAAACCTTGCTAAGTGGGTGCCTCGTGATTTGACCCCAAATCAAAATTATCATTTTGAAGTGTCGTCTTCTCTTATTCTACGCAGCAACAATGAACCATTTCTTGACTGGACTGTGTTGTGCAATGAAAAGTAGATTTTATATGACAACCAGAGACAACCAGCTAACTGGTTGGACCAAGAAGCAGCTCCAAAGCACTTCCCAAAGTCAAACTTGCACCAAAAAAGGGTCATAGTCACTGTCTGGCAGTCTGCTGCCCGTATGATCCACTACACCTTTCTGAATCCCAGTGAAATCATGACATCTAGGAAGTGTGCTCAGCAAATCAATGAGATGCACTGAAAACTGTGACACCTATAGTTGACACTGGTCAACAGAAAGAGCCCAATTTTTCTCCACGACAATGCTTGACCACACTTTGCATAATCACACTTCAAAAGCTGAACCATTTGGGCTACGAAGTTTTCCCTCTTCCACCATATTCACCTGACCTCTTGCCAACCAACTACCACTTCTTCAAGCATCTCGACAACTTTTTGCTGAGAAAATGCTTCCACACCCAGAAGGAGGCAGAAAATGCTCTCCAAGAGTTCGCTGAATGCTGAAGCACAGATTTTTATGCTGAAGAATAAACAAACTTATTTCTTGTTGGTAAAAATATGCTGATTGTAATGGTTTCTATTTTAATTAATAAAGGTGTATTTGAGTCCAGTTATAATGATTTAAAATTCACTGTCCAAAACTACATTTGTACCAACCTAACATTATACCCAGTTTCAGAGTGTATAATTTATAGCAAGATATGAATGGCCATGGCATCTGAGCTCTATGTGATCTGGATGGTATAAATTCTGGCATATCCATCTTCAAGAAAAAAAAAATAAACAGGTCGCTGTGTATTTTGTATAGTTGGGCTCCAGCAAGTCCTGAAGACACAGGGAAGTTGCCCAAGCACGTTGCATATGCCTCCTACTCCAGTTGGCCTAGTCCTGCTGCTGTGCCTGTCTGTCTGTCTGTGAAGTCGCTCAGTCGTGTCCGACTCTTTGCGACCCCGTAGACTGTAGCCTACCAGGCTCTTCCATCCATGGGATTCTCTAGGCAAGAATACTGGAGTGGGTTGCCATTTCCTTCTCCCAGCTCTTTTCAATTCTCATGATAAGAGTATACCAAACAATATTCCTTCTGAACAGTCAAATCACTTTATAGTAAAGGAAAAAGCTAGGGGCGCCATGGGATTCACTGGTATGATCATATTCCACAACATTTACATGCACAGATATTAGACAATCAGTCATTAGAGACTTGTTTACAGTGTCCAAAAGGTTCCAAAAGTTGAAAAGTTGGAGTGCTACCATGCAAGATACAGTAAATGCTCTGAAATAGAAGCAAATCTATGGAACCTAACAATGGTTTCATTAGTTGGAACCTGACAGTTTCAGACATCTCCTAATAATGGGTAAAAATGAGGAAAATTATGGTGGCACTGGTGATTATTTCTGATGAGCCCAAAGAATAAACTGGCAGCTACTGCCCGAGGACAAGAAAAAGAGTATGGCCAGTGGCCAGATTATCTTTTGTAGAATCCCCCTGGTATAGTCAAGCCTAGGTGAAGAGTTAATTAATTAACCTATTCTGTGCCAGGCACTGGAATAGGCATTTGGAATACTGAAGTGAAAAAATGGGCAAGACTAGAATCATCCTGACCCCAAAAAAAGACAGAGGCAAGGGATTATCTAAAGAGTTATGCAGAAGCATAGCATCAGCATCCCTCTGTTCTAAGCAATCCAAGATATTTAAACCAGAATATTCTAAGTCTGGACTCTGATCATTTCACTGTTCAAAATCTTAGTAGCCATCTACCAACATATCTCACCTCTGTCGCCTACGGAATTAAGTGATGCCCTCTCACCATGGATGGGCTTTCTGGCATTATGCTCGCTACCTCTCTATCTCTATAGGATGCTATGAGTTTCTGTTCTCCAAAGCACACACCATGTTTTTATGGCACTGTACCTTTGCTTACCCTGTGCTCTTCATCTATACTGTTACATCTCTATCCATTAAAATTCCATCCATCAGTTACGGCACATCTCCAATGGCACCTCCTACATAATACCTTGCAAATCTACTGCCCTAAACATATAATCTCTTCTTCTTTTGAATTTTTTAGAGTATTTCGCATTTCTTCTCTTACATAGGTCATAGTATTCCATATTATAATTATTCATGGACTTCTCATTTTAGAATGTAAATAATTTAAATATTTTTGTTTGTGGATCCTAAAGTACCTGGTAGGTATCCCCTCCCAAAATATAACTGAATAAGATTATTGGATGAATTCAGCACATTATGTATCAACTGCTAACACGTGAAATGATACATGTTCTGTGTGAATAAAAGTTAAATCACCTATGTCCAATATGACAAATGTGCTTATCGGAAAGCAACTAGCCTTCTAACATGGCTTCTTGTACTAGAGAGGCTGGAAAACTGGGACCTGGGGACACATGTCAGCCAGAGTTTTTGTACTTTTCAGATTCGATTATATATATACATATATAATGACTTGGGCTCCTCAAATCACTTGGACACCAAGAAAGCAAACACAGTCACATTATAGTTGGAAGTGGGTATGAGTGATGGAGACAGTGCCTCACTAAAGGAAGCTGCCCAGAGACTCGTTTGCCTGCTTACAGCCATGTCCTGTGCAGGCCCAAAGGCAGCACGTGTCATGTGCCATTTACTCAGATGGCACTTCTCTTTCCTCCAGTTCAATTTTATAACTACATTTGGCTGGGATATTATGTCTGTAGTTTTTCACTGTGCAGTTCCTAGAAAAGACACATCAGCCAGTTGTTAGAAGGAATCATTACTTGTTTTCATGGAATCTGAAATGGATTTTTTGATTAAATTTCTTTGACTTATTTATAACATGTCACACTGAAGTATTTTCCCCAGACAGTAAGGCTTTAATGAATTTTAAATTCTAGGCTTCATAAGAGATTTTAAATATCCAAAGCAATTAAATTCTTTATAAATTAAATCTTTCCTGTGTAATGTGTCAAGGTTCTAGCCATTATTTGAAAATAATTGTTTTATTTGTTTAGCAATACGTTACAGAGCTTTTGTTCTTTGCTGTTCCTGGCTTTCACTAATAATAGTGGAACAATAATACAGTATTCTATCATTTTTATTATGCTATATCCCCCCACTTCCTCTTATTTTATATTAAATACAATAGGTAGAAAATAATCACACCATCAAATCTACTGACAGAAAACCACAGTAATGCATTCATGCCTGACTAGGAAACACTGATTGTTGCCATCCTTCAAAATCAAAAGACACTCATACCACACTGCAGACACTCAATATGAAGGGGTCTTAAATTCCTGCTGCACCAAATTCTCTCAGCTTCCCAAAGACAGCCAAACCTTCAAGATTCCATCTTAAATTTCTTTCAGTATCAGATCATACATCATACTACTAAGTAATAAAACTCAATGATAGAGCACAGGCTTTTATGTCAGTAAAAAGCTTTTGCAAAGTTGTTCATGCCGACTGCTGCTCTGCGGCCTTATTCTGACAAATGTGTCAGGCACACATGCCGGTATATTTCTCTCCAAAAGCAGTTCCTTAATGGCCCTCTCTGGGGTGCTGAGTTAACTATTAGTCTTAATTTATAGTGCTCTCCATTCAAGAATTATAAAGTCTTCTCCCCTGATAAACTTACTGGTAGGATATACTGTTACAGTATTTCCACAGAATATCTTGACAATGTATTAAGCCTTAATATACATTTGAAAGCCTTAAAAAAAAAAAAAAAAAAAAAACTGCATACTTTTGTCCAAAACCTGCGGCTTCTAGAAATTTATCCTAAGAAAAAAAATTACTCTGAAAGATGGCATCATATATGTGCATAATAATGTTAGATGCAACATTGTTAATCATATTAAAAATTAGGAAAAACCTAAATATCTAGCAATAAAAGACTGGCCAAGAAAATGACAGTACATTTTGTTACATGGTGGCTACCAAGCATATATTAAATATGTTCTAGAAAAACATTTGTTAGCATGCAAAAAAGTCACAATAGATTGTTAAATGAAAAAAAAAAATCACATCACTCAAATACTATTTTGTTCAAATATCTATCAAGAAAAGGGGTGGACTGCTTACAAAGCCAGTACACTTCAGTTCCAACCCCCACTTTGCACCTGCCCTTCTAAAGTCAGGCATATCTTTGCTCAAGAAGAAAGGAACAGTCACTACCCTCGACTGGAGGTCACCGTCTACATCCCAGTGATCATCTTGGAGTTCATGAGCCTGCAGACTACCAGACCTACCTCCATATCTGCCAGGTTTGCAAACACACACCTTAAAGAATCTCCTACAGCATTTAGATCCTAATTTTGTCCCCTAAAAGAAGGATCTGAATGAGTCACTGCCTAGACGGAAACACCTTTCTAAATTTTATATAGAATGTTGTTGTTGTTGTTTAATCACTAAGTCATGTCTGACTGTGCAACTTCATGGACTGCAGCCCGCCAGGCTCCTCTGTCCACATGATTCTCTAGGCAAGAATAACAGAGTGGGTTACCATTTCCTTCCCCAGGGGATCTTTCTGACCCAGGGATCAAACCCTCATCTACTGCTTGGCAGGAGGATTCACCACTGAGCCATCTGGGAAGCCCATTTCTATAGAATATGTTATTTCAAAATTGTTGTCTTATGAAGAAGCAATAAATGATTGCTCAACCCAAAATGTGGCAGGGGGGAGGATAATCAAACAAAATATTAAACAGTAATTTGTTATTTTTCTGGATTATGTGACATTTGTGGTCATTTTCAAGTTTATAAAATTCATGATTTCTGTGATTTCCTTTACCTTTCTATATAAATATTCACTTTTGAACTCAATTTTGTATCTATGCTTGTGTATTCCTTTTTTTAAAGGTCCTCCAAAATGTAAAAGTTTGGATCTCATAAAAGTTCTAGATTCATTCCTGATCTAGAAAAAGTACTGAAAAGACCAAACTACACCATGGCATTAACAATGAAGAAACCAATCATGTTACGGGGGATTCTTATCTTGCTCTGCTTTTCCATGTTTCCTACACTATGTAATTATACTTTTTTAAAAAACATACAATAGGAAATGTTTAGAGAATTGCAGTATTTTTTGTATCTTCTCATACATCCTATATCTTAACTAACCCCCTAGGATGAATTTAAAATATGATTAAAAAAAATAAGCACTACACACACTCTATCCACCTGGACACATAAGCAGGATGCCTTACGTTCAGTGGGATGCCTTACATTCAGTGGGATGCCTTACGTTCAGTGGGATGCCTAACGTTCAATGGGATGCCTAACGTTCAGTTAGCACTCAGCGACTGAGTACAAAACATTGGGGAAAAACCTCTTTAAAAATATAGTCTTTATATTTAATTGAGAGAAATATCTTGTTAATGACATTTTTTACATTGGAAGCTTATTAAATTACCTAAATTTGCCTATGAATTAACCTGCCCATAGATTAATTAAAAACTATTCTGGGAAAACATAAAATTGCAACCAACCCAAGAAATTATTAAACACCTCTCACAGATACAAGCCCTTCTTTAGGTATGAAGGAACACAAAATAATTAAACTGAGAGAGTTTCTCTGTGGAGGTTTATAATTGGAGAAATAAGGATGTACAATGAAATAATTCATGAACAAAACTAATATCCATTACCACTTGTGTAAAAGTACACAGCAGAAACATCTGAAGAACAAGGCGGTATATATTAAGATTCTGATTAGGTAGCACAAATTTGGAAGGATTTAAAGAAGGAAACAAATCAATGTGTGTAGATATCCTGAATGAGGTCTTACAGAATATGGTAAAACAGGACTGGAAAAGGCCTTCCAGATTACATAAACGTATTTTTTAAAAACTCAAGGCAAAGATGAGATAGCAGGGCTAAGAAACAGGAGGGAGGCCAACATGAAGGAAGCAAACAGCATTTGTAGAGGAGAGCTGGACTGTGAAGAAGGCTGAGCGCTGAAGAATTGATGCTTTTGAACTGTGGTGTTGGAGAAGACTCTTGAGACTCCTTTGGACTGCAAAGAGATCCAACCAGTCCATTTTAAAGGAAATCAGTCCTGGTGTTCATTGGAAGGACTGATGCTGAGGCTGAAACTCCAAAACTTTGGCCATCTCGTGCGAAGAGTTAACTCATTGGAAAAGACCCTGATGCTGGGAGGGATTGGAGGCAGGAGGAGAGGGGATGACACAGGATGAGATGGCTGGATGGCATCACCGATTTGATGCACATGAAATGCTGAGGCTGAAACTCCAAAACTTTGGCCATCTCGTGCGAAGAGTTAACTCATTGGAAAAGACCCTGATGCTGGGAGGGATTGGAGGCAGGAGGAGAGGGGATGACACAGGATGAGATGGCTGGATGGCATCACCGATTCGATGCACATGAGTTTGGGTGAACTCCGGGAGTTGGTGATAGACAGGGAGGCCTGGCGTGCTGTGATTCATGGGGTCGCAAAGAGTCGGACACAACTGAGTGACTGAACTGAACTAAACTGAAAGATTCATATGGACTTTTTCAAAGATGACTAGAGAGTGACATTTGAAAAAATTCATCTCTGCTGTGAAATATAAACTAAGAAAGTCAGTGACCTAAATAAGTTTTAATTGAGGAAATGCTCTTGATTAGAAAAACAAAAATGCAAATTATTATTATTCATCCAAGTCCAGTTTTGTTAACCTAGATTTATTTGCATAACTAACTCTCTCCTGTTGAAACCTGAAAACATGGACATATGTTAAAATATGCACACATATCTTTTATTTATTAGCAAATGTCAATAAGTGAACCAGAATAATTTGCATGTTTTGTATAGATATGGATAGATTAAGAAATCAAGTTTATAAGAATCCATTTCATGGTAACTTGGTGTACTCTGGCCAGGCATAATTCTCCTCAGTAGTGAAAGGGAATTATTTTTCACATGTCCACCAGGCACTCCATTGAATCTTTTAAAAAAAATTATGACGGTTAATTCATTTCCTGGTAGAGAGAGAACATTTTCTCCTCTAGTTTAGGGTTTCAGGAGATAATGTGGTATACTAGAGAATTTCAGCCAAAAAAAAAAAAAAAGAAGAAATTTCTGGTTCAGAAATGATGCAGATTTTGAGCCATTTAACTATATGTTCAAATCAAATATTATGGCTCTTTCATAGGAAAGTTTAAAACTGTCAAAGTGGAGTATAAAACATAAGAAAATGAAATATGACACATGTTGAAAATAGAAATAAGAATATGAAAATAAACAGACTTGTTCTTTCATTCTTAAATAAAGGAAGACTTATTAGATCAAAGAGCCCATAAGTACAACACAGGCATATTGAGAGTATAAATTTTTAACTATCCTAAATTTCTCTCAGATTCATGAACATCAGTCTTTGTGACCCATACCTCCCCAAAATAAAATGATTAGAGGTACAAAAATATCAACATTAGAGTTAACAAGAGCCACTTCTAAGTTTACTGATAACTAGTGTCAGTTCAGTTCAGTTCAGTTCAGTCGCTCAGTCATGTCCAACTCTTTGTGACCCCATGAATCGCAGCACGCCAGGCCTCCCTGTCCATCATCAACTCCCGGAATTCACTCAAACTCACATCCATCGAGTCAGTGATGCCATCCAGCCATCTCATCCTCGGTCGTCCCCTTCTCCTCCTGCCCCCAATCCCTCCCAGCATCAGGGTCTTTTCCAATGAGTCAACTCTTCGCATGAGGTGGTCAAAGTACTGGAGTTTCAGCTTCAGCATCATTCCTTCCAAAAAAGTCCCAGGACTGATCTCCTTTAGAATGGACTGGTTGGATCTCCTTGCAGTCCAAGGGACTCCCAAGAGTCTTCTCCAACACCACAGTTCAAAAGCATCAATTCATCGGCACTCAGCTTTCTTCACAGTCCAACTCTCTCACCCATACATGACCACTGGAAAAATCATAGCCTTGACTAGACGGACCTTAGTTGGCAAAGTAATGTCTCTGCTTTTGAATATGCTTTCTAGGTTGGTCATAACTTTTCTCCCAAAAGCGTCTTTTAATTTCATGGCTACAATCATCATCTGCAGTGATTTCGGAGCCCCTCCCAAAAAAAGTGTGCCACTGTTTCCACTGTTTCCCCATCTATTTCCCATGAAGTGATGGGACCAGATGCCAAGATCTTCGTTTTCTGAATCTTGAGCTTTAAGCCAACTTTTTCGCTCTCCTCTTTCACTTTCATCAAGAGGCTTTTTAGCTCCTCTTCACTTTCTGCCATAAGGGTGGTGTCATCTGCATATCTGAGGTTATTGATATTTCTCCCCGCAATCTTGATTCCAGGTTGTGCTTCTTCCAGCCCAGTTTTTCTCATGATGTACTCTGCACAGAAGTTAAATAAGCAGGGTGACAATATACAGCCTTGACATACTCCGTTCCCTATTTGGAACCAGTCTGTTGTTCCATGTCCAGTTCTAACTGTTGCTTCCTGACCTGCATATAGGTTTCTCAAGAGGCAGGTCAGGTGGTCTGGTATTCCCATTTCTTGAAGAATTTTCCACAGTTTATTGTGATCCACACAGTCAAAGGCTTTGGCATAGTCAATAAAACAGAAATAGATGTTTTTCTGTAACTCTTGCTTTTTCCATGATCCGGTNAGGTGGTCTGGTATTCCCATCTCTTGAAGAATTTTCCACAGTTTATTGTGATCCACACAGTCAAAGGCTTTGGCATAGTCAATAAAACAGAAATAGATGTTTTTCTGTAACTCTTGCTTTTTCCATGATCCGGTGGATGTTGGCAATTTGATCTCTGGTTCCTCTGCCTTTTCTAAAACCAGCTTGAACATCTGGAAGTTCATGGTTCACATATTGCTGAAGCCTGGCTTGGAGAATTTTGAGCATTACTTTACTGGCGTGTGAGATGAGTGCAATTATGCGGTAGTTTGAGCATTTTTTGGCATTGTCTTTCTTTGTGATTGGAATGAAAATTGACCTTTTCCAGTTCTGTGGCCACTGCTGACTTTTCTAAATTTGCTGGCAAATTGAGTACAGCACTTTCACAGCATCATCTTTCAGGATTTGAAATATCTCAACTGGAATTCCATCACCTCTACTAGCTTTGTTTGTAGTGATGCTTTCTAAGGCCCACTTGACTTCACTTTAGGAGAATGTGGCTCAGACAGTAAAGCATCTGTCTACAATGCAGGAGACCCGGGTTCAATCCCTGGGTTGGGAAGATCCCCTGGAGAAGGAAATGGCAATCCACTCCTGGACTATTGCCTGGAAAATCCCATGGACAGAGGAGCCTGGTAGGCTACGGTCCATGGGGTCGCAAAGAGTTGGACACGACTGAGTGACTTCACTTACTCACCTAGTATCAGGCCCAGGTCAAAGGCCACCCGGGGCCTCTCTCACAGGCATACAAATTGCATGAATGCCACCACCCTTCCCTCACTACTCCTATTCTCAAAAGGTTCCCAGGGTGCGAAAATAACGGCCCCAGCCATAACACTCCCACTGCTCATTAGGACTGGGGTCACACAGAGGAAATTCACTTGCACTGCAACCTATCACCAACTCCGGATATTCACTCAATTTCTTAAAGAAATGCTTACTGGAGCAAAGTTTACTTTACTTTTTTAATTTAGTTTTTACTTCTTATTCAGCCCCTCCTCCGAGGTCACTGGCAAAGCTCCCCTGGGAGGCAGAGCCATTTACTACTCTGGGTTTGCACCATTAACCAGGTATTTACGGCTGCCTGAGCTGGTAAGGAATACAGACAGGCATCACTTTTCTGCCCCATCCTCAATTCCGCATTTTACCTCTACTCACTACTCAGGTATTTATGTGCTATCCTAACAGAGGTATGGGCTTCCTTGGTGGCTCAGATGGTAAAGAATCCACCTGCAATACAGGAGACCTGGGTTTGATCCCTGTTGGGAAGATCCCTTGGAGGAGGGCATGGCAACCCACTCCAGTATTCTTGCCTGGAGAATCCCCATGGACAGAGGAGCCTGGTGGGCTGCAGACCACAGGGTCACAGAGAGTTGGACACGACTGAGTGACTAAGCACAGCAATAGAGGTATACTCCCACTTTAGAAGCAAGAGTTGAGGGTCAAGAAAAGGGGTAAGGAGAGAGTAGGTTGGTGGGGGATGGAGTGGGAGGTATAGCTTCTATTCCCCAATAATCCTCTTGGACTCTGTTGGAACACCTGTCTTGGTCAATTAGAAGGAGGTGAAGAGGAGCCAGGCTTCAAGAGCTGTGGCCTGGGTGACATCCTGGTTCTTCTGCTTTTCCATCTATAAAATTGCTATGATGATTAGATCATTATTTTATAGTCTGATAAATAGCAAGCCCTCTGGATAGAAAAATTAGGTCTTGAGAACAAAATTTTTCCTTTGAATTGCCTACTTGGTAAGTTAATGTGAAAATTGAAAAAATATCTGTGGATCTTCCTATGATATAGAATATTGCCTTTCTAAAGTACATACATAATTGAAAACTGTGTGAACAGTGTCAGAAAATCCTCAGTTCTTGCTCTCCAAAGGCCTAGTTCATAAAAGAGAAAACTTAATGGCTGGTTTCTGCCTAAGGAGAGAAAAGTCCATTGCAAAGTTGAGAAAATTTTGCTTAAAAAGAAAGTGAAAGAAAAAATATAAGGGGGAGAAAAGGATATTATTAGCAGAACACTATTCCCACTATCTCAGACTATCACATGAAGAATCCAAGCAAGCCATTTTGGGGACAGCTCAACTTTTCAACGTCAGCTCTTGGAGGTCATTAAAAAGTAGACTTCAATAATAAAGGATGTTTAATTAGGACAGTATCTACCCAAAAAAAAAAAAAAAACCTTAAAAATGCTTCCAATAGAAGATAATCACAGCCATAACACAACGTAAAAATAGAAGCAATTTCTCAGATTCAGAAAAGAATCTCAAAACTTTATAAATGGCAACCAGGTCTCAACTTGCAACATATGATCTCTAATGAATAGGAGTTTTGTCATTTTCTGACCTTTGTAAAGAGTAAAAAATAAAATCTCTCAGCTACACAATGAAGGATGATATAGTCTGATTTACTTATATCTAGTTCCACCTAAAGGATCCTGTTATGCTTAAATTTTTCTTCCAAGAGGCATGCATTTAGAATGAAAACAAGTTGTCAGTTTCTCTCCAGCATACCAATTAAAACTTCGACACTTGGTGGGAGAAACGGTGGTTTGAGGCTTGAGGTTGCAGGGAAAATAGGAAAATTTTAAAATCTGACTTTATTTGCTTCATTATCCAAGCATCACACTGGTTAGTCAATTATTATTTTAGAAACTGTCATTATCACAAAACACTGATTTCTAGTAATACCTATCTCACTTATTCATAAATGTATTCTAATCCCTGTTTTAAAGAACATTCTGTTCATTGGAATAGATTACAGCACTTTGACACAAGACTAGAACCTAATCAACCTAAATTTTTCTCAAGGATAGTCTTAGAAACACACTTAGTAATCAATCTTACAGGATGTAAGCAAATAATATCCATAAGAGAAGAAAATGCTACAAGTTACACCATATTCAAGGCATATCAAAAGTATGAGAAGACCTGCAGTAGAGAACACTTAAGCATTTTTAATCTAGTGCTTGTAAATTTTGTTTTTGCTACAAAACTTTTTTTGCACAGAACATCTATAAACATCTTAAACATCGATCATATTTGGCCAGCCCATTGGGAAATGCTGGATTAGAGAGCAGGAAGGCAAAAGGCTGTATAGATGACATTTTAGAATCCTAGGATGTGTCCCATGATTCTTTGATTTATGGTGTTCTAGGACTTTTCAAGAAGGAATGCACTTTTATGTTATTCTGTAATGAACTTTCTGAATCACGACATAAATCTCAGTAACAGTTCATTTGTATTCCACTTTCATTTCAACCAAGCCATTTATTACGCTCACCCTAAGAGCAAAGCGTTCGCAACAACCCTGTGTGGGTAGCAATTATTATTTCATTTTACAAATGAGGAAGCTGAGTTCAGAAAGGTTAATTAATTTGTGTAAGATCATGTTGTTATTAATAGGCAAAAGCAAAGTCTGTTTCAAAAGTCAGTACATTTTTCTAGTACCTTAGAATGCAAAATGAATGTGAATATTACTTTTTTGAGCACTTGTTATAGAGTCTTCCTGCATTCAGCCCTAAGGATTCAATATTTAGCAAAAATAGACAAGACTCTTGCCATCATGGAGCCAGAGGTCAGTGGGTAAAACCAGCACTTGTCAAGTAATCATGAATATGACTAAGGCACTATGATAGTGATTCAAGGAAATATAGATTATACATTTCATTGAAGATGTTACCAACTAATCAAGTGCTTTATAAAATGAGAAACTGACTAACAATACATAGTAGTAAATAACAATACAAACTTAAAATACAACAAATCTTCAGTTCAGTCGCTCTGTCATGTCCAACTCTTTGCAACCCCATGGACTGCAGCACGCCAGGCCTCCCTGTCCATCACCAACTCCCGGAGCTTACTCAAACTCATGTCCATCGAATTGGTGATGCCATCCAACCATCTCATCCTCTGTCATCCCCTTCTCCTCCTGCCTTCAATCTTTCCCTTTTCCAAAGAGTCAGCTCTTCACATCAGGTGGCCAATTAACATTCAGGACTGATTTCCTTCAGAATGGACTGGTTTGATCTCCTTGCAGTCCAAGGGACTTTCAAGAGTCTTCTCCAACACCATACTTCAAAATCATCAATTCTTTGGCACTCAGCTTTCCTTATGGTTCAACTCTCACATCCATACATGACTACTAGAAAAAAACATAACATTGACTATACAGACCTTTGTCAGCAAAGTAATGTCTCTGTCTTTTAATATGCTCTCTAGGTTGGTCATAGCTTTTCTTTCAAGGAGCAAGCGTCTTTTAACTTCATGGCTGCAGTCACCATCTGCAGTGATTTTGGAGTCCAAGAAAATAAAGTCTTTCAGTTTCCATTGTTTCTCCATCTATTTGCCATGAAGTGATGGGACCAGAGGCCACGATCTTCGTTTTTTAAATGCTGAGTTTTAAGCCAGCTTTTAAGCCAGTTTTAAGCCTCCTCTTTCAAGAGGCTCTTTTTTCTTAAGAGGGGAATACATGACTCCCAGAATCAAAACTGACTATATGAATAAGAACCTCCAGATATTTATAAGAGCTTTGGGGAGAACATTGGACTTTCCAAAGGACATGAGATAGGGGTGTGTGACATGCTTACCTAAGCCTTAAAGATTACTCAGCTGAGAGGACACAACAGGGAGGCAGAACAACGAACCAACCTTTGTTGCTACAGTATAGAGGTAAAGATATAAAGACACTTATTTATTCATCAACGAATATTTACTGAGTCACAATTACATGTCAGGCACTATGTTGCATTTGGAGCAGATTGTAAAGGGCTTTTTTAAACCAAGACAAAATGTTTAGCCAGCCAGGCAAATTCTCATTCCTGGCTCCACTATACAGAAGTTGCATGAGGGTGGACAAAGGACACTGTAAATTTCATTTTCATCATCTATGGAATAGATGCGGCAGGAAAATAGACTTCACTGGAGCTTTTGTGATATTTAAACCAGAAAGTGTATGGGAGCAGCTTTCCAGAGTGACTGGAGTATAGTGCAGGCTCAATAAATAGCAGTGATCAGCAGTCAACAGCAGTGAAGAGTCACGGGAGTTTTCTGAGGATAGACAGGACACGACCAATGAATGACTGGAGAAGATTAATTGGCAGTGAGGTTAGAATTGGTTGCAGTAGGGAAGGATGAAGCCATGTGCTCTACCATACCAGACAGAAGGGCAGGCTGGGTATGGGATGAAAAGAAAGAGAGTGGGGGCAGGTGTCATGATCTTCAGAACTACAGGTGAGAAATGTATCAGGGGAGAATGGATACAACAGTACTGAACCTCAGACAATACTGAATGCTTACTGGTCAAGGACGTTTTCATTGACTGTCAAGTTGTTAAATATTTGAACATGGTGATTTTGCAGCATATCCTGCCCCTCCAATAGCATGGCCCCAGCCCACTGCTTGGTTCAAAATGATTCAAGATTCAACAGTGACCTATGAAAAAACGAAAAGCATCACTTTAAAAATGACATAGGCACTATTACATACGACCCTTTCTGCATATTTTCTATTTAACAAATTAGACAGCAGAGAAATTGAAAACTGAACTCAGCATTCAAAATCCTACAAAAGAAATGCTTTAGTGTTTCTCTTCATCCCTGCTTAACTCCAGAAATGTTTCCCAGGAGCCCCACAAAATGAGCAAGAGTGTTCAGGCGGTTTTATGAATAATGAGTCCTGATTATATTCAGACCCAATGCAAGGCAGGCAGACCAATAATGCCATCAAAGGGACATTTAGGGTGACAGCCAGGCCAAGAGGTAGTGTGTTGGAGCATTTGTGTCAGAACTAGGAGGGACTGGAAAGAGCATCCATTACAATTCCTCACCCACTGTTCCTGTGGGCCCTTGACCCAACATGTTCAAAGATGCAAAGATCTACCTGAAAAATGCCATGAGGGAGACCACAGATATTTTAGAGTTTGTGAAAGTACTGGTTGTTAAGAGTTTCACTTAAATGATTTGAAATTCTGCACCCACATGCCTTGGCTGAGGGCATCTTAGAACCTGGTGTTCTCATTGCCAATTTCTTCTGAATTCTTTCAAAAGACAACTTCAATTCATTTACAATAGGTAGCAAATGAAGCATTGTACTTTCTGTGGTTCTCTAATTATGTTTCAATTCCAGTATATTCAGCAAACAAATTGTAGTTGCAAAACAAAATCCACCATTTACAAAATGGAAATAATAACAAAAATGAAGAAGAATCAAAGAAATAGAGTAAGAGACAAAGGGATAAGAGTAGCTGAAGAAAAGCACTTCCTAAAAACAAATATTGGTAACTTTTAAAAACACATAGGATTTCCATTAACAGCATATAGGAGATTGAAAGCCACGGGCCATAAAACATCTGGAAATGCTAGATAAGAGAGTTTAAACACTTTTAAATGCATTGCTGAGCTTGTAAGAAAGTAACACATCTCCAGATGCCATAAATAAAGTCATGAATATAAAAGCCAGCCCAGCAGATGCCTATTTCCAGTAAACTTGAACTTTCAGTTTTAGTAGGTGGCTTTTTGCATATAAATAGTAAATTAATAAAGATAAGAGAAAGAAATCACAAAAACAGCAACACAAATCAAAGCAGACTTCTCAGTTATGTGCAAACAAATAAGAAAACACAGATGAAATGAATTGCTTTCTAGAAGAGTCAAAGGCAGTAAGATAATTTTTATTCTCTGATACAGTCAACTCATTTGGAAAAGACCCTGATGCTGGGAAAGACTGAGGGCAGGAGAAAGGGGCGACAGAGGATGAGATGGTTGAATGGCATCATCAAAACAATGGACATGAGTTTGAACAAACTCCAGGAGATGGTGAACGACTAGGAAGCCTGGTGAGTCGTAGTCCACGGGGTCACAGAGTCGCACATGACTTAGCTACTGGGCAACAACAACAATTTTCATTAGATCAAGGATAAGTCTTGGCTTGTTAACTATTGCCACAACTGACTAACAGAGTTCGCAACCTACTAACCAAGGCAAATAACGAAAAGAAAGAAATAAGTCAGGCTCCCTGACTTCCCATGCATAGAAGGGCTCCTTGGAGGTCAAAAGGAAGGGGGCATCACCCACAGTAAGTGAGGTGGACTACCCCTAGGCCTCATCACTAGAATCCATCTTGGCTAAAAGATACATGTGCACATATGGGAGGACTCTGAGATAAACCAAATACGGACTCAGAATCAGGCAAAGCAAGATGGCTGGCCAAAGGAAACCCAGAAAAAATGCCCCATAAATGTGATTCAAACTGTCATAAGGGCATGACTCTCTCTGAGCCTACCCATGTGTCTATGCATACATACTCTTTTTCTCCTAATAAACACTTTCTTGTTTCACTGCTTTCCATCTCTCTGTGGAAATCCATTTCTATACAGCTGACAGGCCAGGGTCTCACCACTGACCACGGTCCCTGGTGGTCTAGTGGCTCACTGCTCTCCCTACCTCTGCCCGACCTTGACCTCTGGCCAAGAACCTTGTTTCAAGCCGATTCAGGCCAAAGTCACCAGAGATCAGTAACATGTACATTTTTTTCAAAATGAGATCATTATAAACCTGGAAAATCCAAGAGAATTCACTAGAAAACTATTATACTGCAAAAATATGAGAATTCAAAAGAGGATGTAGTTCAAAATTAATTCAAACAATAGGCAAAACCACTAGGCACACACTAGAGGAGAAGACACTCAAAATAGTATCAAAAATATCAAATATCTAAAAATAAACTTAGTCCAAGTATGAAAACTTTCTATGCATAAATATTTTAAATGTGACTGACAGATACATTAGACCTTAGAAAGTGGGAAAACATACAATGCTATTATTAGGTAGGAAAATTCATTGTTACCAAGATGCCAGTTTTCCCTAAATAAATGTTTATTAGCATTGCAACTATTTATAAAACAAAACGGGAGTTACTTTTTATATAAGCAAGCTGATTCCAAAATTCCCATGGAGGGGGAGCAAAAAATATTCTGAAAAAATTTAAAGAGAAATGATGACTAGACATGGTAGACCCACCAGATATTGAAGTCTATTTTAAAGGCACAATAATCAATGGATCAGAACAAAGGATCCAGAAATAGCGGCAAATACATTGCGGTCTTTGTGTCTTTCCATTCCCCAAAATAATGACTGATTACTGGATAAATTTATCATTCAATAAATACTGCTGTATCAACAGGGTAGCCATATAGGAAAAACTACTTCATTCCTCTTCCATTCTTTGCTCATGCTCAGTCATGTCCGATTCTGTAACCCCATGGACTGTACCCTGCCAGGCTCCCCTGTCCAGAGGATTTTTTCCTTCTCCAGGGAATATTCCTGACCCAGGAATGGAACCCACTTCTCTTACAGCTCCTAAATCAGCAGGCAGATTCTTTACCACTGAGCCACCTCCAAAGCCATTTTATTTTTTTTATATATATATATATATATATATATAAGTAGAAAAGAAAATAAAACCATAAACCATTAGCAAATATCAAGGGGAAAAAAATATTTTTTCTTTCATCTTAGGGAATAAAAGGCCTTTCTAAGTTTGGCCAACAGATGTGAAGAACTAATTCATTGGAAAAGACCCTGATGCTGGGAAAGACTGAAGACAGGAGGAGAAGGGGATGATAGAGAATGAGATGGTTGGATGGCATCACCAACTAAATGGACATGAGTTTGAGCAAGCTCCAGGAGTTGGTGATGGACAGGGAGGCCTGGCGTGCTGCAGTCCATGGGGTCGCAAACAGTAGGACACAACTGAACCACTGAACTGAACTGAAGTATGACACAAAAGCCAAAAGACAAAGAGAAAAGGCTAACAATTTCAAACACATAGAGAAAATAAATTTCTTCCTTGCAAAAACCAGAAACAAATATTTACAGCAACATGTTATTAACCATTAATATATAATGAATTCCTATTAAGACCAACAGATCAACAGAAAACAATGATCAGAAGATATAAACAGATGATTCACAGTATAACAGAAATTTTAAAAGATATTGAACTTCACGCATAATAAAAGAAATTCTAAATAAAACTATAAGATACCTGGTATTTTCTTATGTATCACCTTATTAAACAGAATTACAAAAATCAAAAAGTCTGATACTTTTCGGTAAGGGTAGGGATAAACAGCCCCTTATCTCTTCACTGGTGTGAAATTAGTGCTACTTTATGTTGTTAGTTTGTCAACGTCTACCAAATTTTAAGAAGCATGGTTCCTTTGTCCTAACAACTCGACATCTACAAATAAGTCCTCCAGAAATGCTCCAACATGTACTCAACATTGCAAGTGCAAAGCTATTAGCTGAGCAAGAACAAAAGACTGTTTAAGGCTGCAGACAACCCATTGATGCAGACTGGGTAAATACACCTTGGTACATATGTGTGTTTATGTGTGTGTGTGTGTGTGCGTGCTCAGTCATGTCCAATTTATTTGTGACCCCATGGACTGTAGTCCACCAGGCTCAAGACATATACATATAAAACGCATTAAAAAATAGCCACCACAACTAGGTTCTGAAACTGTACAATCTCCAATATAAATTCTTTGTTTAAAAGAAGAAAAACTCTATTGTATACTATGAAAAGAAGAATATGTATATAATTATATATCTGTAAATATAGACTTTCTCTCTAGAAGTACATGTAATAAAATTGATTGCAGATGACTCAGATAGAAAATTGGGTTACTGGTAAAAAAGGATAAGTACAAAATTTGTTTTATATTGTATCTATCTTTGAACCATTTAAATTATGAACCACGCCCATGCATTAATTATTCATAATTTAATTAACTTTTCTAAGTAATATACATGGATCACTTTCTCAAAAAAATAACTAAATTTTTTTTTTTTGGTTGATTTACTGTGCTATCTCAGCCAGATAACTTGTACAATTTGAAGAAGCATGTGAAAGGGTTGGGTTTTTTCCCAAGAAAATACAAGTAGTACAATCTTTTTGAACAGAAGAGGTTTATTTTTGCTTGAGTCATTTATAAAAACATAACTAACATAGATGGGCTT
The DNA here is from genome assembly GCA_006410635.1 of Cephalophus harveyi. NCBI lineage: Eukaryota > Metazoa > Chordata > Mammalia > Artiodactyla > Bovidae > Cephalophus > Cephalophus harveyi. Next base: position 411,871 of record SJYT01083073.1, read on the forward strand.
CCCAGGTGGCTCTAGTGGTAAAGAACCTGGCTGTCAATGCAAAAGACATCAGAGACACAGGTTTGAACCCTGGGTCTGGAAGGGCCCCTGGAGGAGGGCATGGCAACCCGCTCCAGTACTGTTGCCTAGAGAATCCCATGGACAGAGGAGCCTGGTGGGCTACAGTCCATGGGGTCACAAAGAGTTAACTGAGGTGAGGCAACGGCACCCCACTCCAGTACTCTTGCCTGGAAAATCCCATGGATGGAGGAGCCTGGTAGGCTGTAGTCCATGCGGTCGCTAAGAGTTGGACACGACTGAGCGACTTCACTTTCACTTTTCACTTTCATGCATTGGAGAAGGAAATGGCAACCCACTCCAGTGTTCTTGCCTGGAGAATCCCAGGGACGGGGGAGCCTGGTGGGCTGCCGTCTATGGGGTCGCACAGAGTCGGACACAACTGAAGCAACTTAGCAGCAGCAGCAGCAAAGCAACTTAGCAGCAGCAGCAACCAGCACACTGGCATATACCAATATAGACAAAATTTGGAGAGTAAAATGCTACATGAAAAAAATGCATCCATTTGCTTTGTCATTAAAACTACATTAATAATTTGGGTATAATTTTAAATATTTATTCTAATAAGTTTCTTAAGAGTTTAGCAAATCATTATTTAGCAAATTATTTTAATTTAGCTGCTTTTACAAGAACAAAAATAGTGGTTGTCTGAGGAGGCCTTACAAATAGCTGTGAAAAGAAGTGAAGCGAAAGGCAAAGGAGAAAAGGAAAGATATACCCATCTGAATGCAGAGTTCCAAAGAATAGCAAGGAGAGACAAGAAAACCTTCCTCAGTGATCAATGCAAAGAAATAGAGGAAAACAATAGAATGAGAAAGACTAGAGATCTCTTCAAGAAAATTAGAGATACCAAAGGAACATTTCATGCAAAGATGGGCACAATAAAGGACAGAAACAGTATGGACCTAACAGAAGCAGAAGATATTGAGAAGAGGTGGCAGAAGAACTTTACAAAGAAGATCTTAATGATCCAGATAATGATGATGGTGTGATCATTCACCTAAAGTCAGACATCCTGGAGTCCAAAGTCAACTGGGCCTTAGGAAGCATCATTATGAACAAAGCTAGTGGAGATGATGGAATTCCAGTTGAGCTATTCAAGTCCTAAAAGATGATGCTGTGAAAGTGCTGCACTCAATATGCCAGCAAATTTGGAAAACTCAGCAGTGGCCACAGGGCTGGAAAAGATCAGTTTTCATTCCAATCCCAAAGAAAGGCAATGCCAAAGAATGTTTAAACTACCACACAATTGCATTCATCTCACATGCTTGGAAAGTAATGCTCAAAATTCTCCAAGCCAGGCTTCAACAGTACATGAGCCAAGAACATTCAGATGCTCAAGCTGGATTTAGAAAAGACAGAAGAACCAGAGATCAAATTGCCAACATCCGCTGGATCAGAGAAAAAACAAGAGAATTGCAGAAAAACATCTACTTCTGCTTTATTGACTATGCCAAAGCCTTTGACTGTGTGGATCACAACCAACTGTGAAAAATTCTTCAAGAAATGGAAATACGAGACCACCTTACCTGCCTCCTGAGAAATCTGTATGCAGGTCAAGAACCAACAGTTAGAACTGGACATGGAACAACAGACTGGTTCCAAATGGGAAAAGGAATCCGTCAAGGCTATATATTGTCACCCTGCTTATTTAACTTACATGCAGAGTACATCATGAGAAATCCCAGACTGGATGAAGCACAAGCTGGAATCAAATTGCTGGGAGAAATATCAATAACCTCAGATACGCAGATGACACCACCCTTATGGCAGAAAGTGAAGAAGAACTAAACAGCCTCATGATGAAAGTGAAAGAGGAGAGTCAAACAGTTGTTTAAAACTAAGACCATGGCATCTGGTCCCATCAGCTCATGGCAAATATATGGGGAAACAATGGAAACAGTGACAGACTTTATTTTCTTGGGCTCCAAAATCACTGCAGATGGTAAGTGCTGCCATGAATTTAAAAGACACTTGTTCCTTGGAAGAAAAGTTATGACCAACCTAGACAACATATTAAAAAGCTGAGACATTACTTTGTGGACAAAGGTTCATCTAGTCAAAGCTATGGTTTTTCCAGTAGTCATGCATGGATGTGCGTGTTGGACCATAAAGAAAGCTGAGCACCGAAGAATTGATGCTTTTGAACTATAGTGTTGGAGAAGACTCTTGAGCATCTCTTGGACTGCAAGGAGATTAAACCAGTCAATCCTAAAGGAAATCAGTCCTGAATATTCATTGGAATGACTGATGCTGAAGCTGAAGCTCCAATATTTTGGCCACCTGATGTGAAGAGCTGACTCTTTGGAAAAGACTCTGATGCTGGGAAAGACTGAAAGCAGGAGAAGAAGGGGATGACAGAGGATGAGATGGTTGAATGGCATCACCAATTCGATAGACATGAGTCTGAGCAAGCTCTGGGAGTTGGTGATGGACAGGGAAGTCTGGGGTGCTGCAGTCCATGGAGTTGTAAAGTGTCCAACACAATTGAACAACTGAACTGACTGACCAAAAAATACTGTAAATCTTTAAAAAATATACATTAAAAGAGGAATATGTATTATTCCACTCAACTTCCATAAAGATGTTTTATATCTCAGTTCTAAGATGATCATAATCATCTACATAATGATAGTTTTAGTAGCAAAAGCTTGATTTTTTTAATATAGTGATAAATGCCTAAGAATAGCCATTTATAGAGATAATACAATTTTAGGAAATGTGATAGCAATTACTTTAATTTGTGACAATTCTTAAAGTTCACTATATAAAGAGTCAACATTAATAATATAATTAAAATGTTAAGATAGTGTTCGAGGGTTCTACTAATGAAAGTTTTAGGAAGGAAAACACAGCTAGCTGTGTGACTATTTCCCAAACAATCCTTAAGAATGTCAAAGTAAGTAACCAAGAATTCAGAATATTAACCTATTAACTGACTCATGCACAATGAGCATCTGAGTTCAGTATTATGTCAAAGTCATAGCTATAAAAACCATGTAACCATGTGTGAGACACACAAACACACACACACACCTATATCACATAACAGAAAAAAAGAAGAAAGAAAGTCACACAATCGTGTCCAACTCTTTGTGATCCCATGACTGTAGCCCACTAGGCTCCTCTGTCCATGGAATTCTCCAGGCAAGAGTACTGGGGTGGGTTGCCATTTCCTTCTCCAGGGTACTTCCCAACCCAGGGATCGAACCCAGGTCTCCTGCATTGCAGGCAGATTCTTTTATCAACTGAGCCACTAGAGAAGTACATATATAATATGAGAGACTTTATGAGTAGGGATTGAATGTAGTATGCTATAGATTCAAAACAAAAGTCCAGAAAAGAGGGAGCTCATATAACCTGCAAAGGCCTCTAGGATTCATCAACATATGATAAATACGGAGGATTCTTTTTTTAATTAAAAAGTTTAACCTAGATAAAAAGACATAAAGAATGGAGTTTTTTGGCCCAAAAAGTTTATGGGCCAAGGCAGAAATCAACTTTTCCAATGTGTATGTTGGAAAATAGGAAGCACAGTAAGATAAGCAGACAGAGGGCAGGCTACAGGGATTTCGAAGCTCAACAAATCAAGGAATCTTCTCAAGATCACAGAGCCAGTGAGGGCCTAAGCAGGACGCAGCCCACCAGGACTGCTGCATTACTTGTTCTTACCCCCTCCAGCCTCAGATATATTTTACAAAATTTGCAGTTAGGAAAAAATTGTTTCCAACACAAACAACTATTTTGGGGGGTTAATGGTTCCATCACCATGAAATCCTTTTCTTCAACTTTCTGCCCATATTATGGATCTTCTCTATCACACTTTCATCCAGCCAATTCCTACTGGGCAAGAAATCCTTTGTCACCTCCTCATCTTTGCTGGGTGCTGCTCCATCTAGACAGCATGCCCTCCCTCTTCTTGGTTTCTGAACGAATTCTAACTTCCCTTCAATGATAGACTCTCAGAACGTTCTGTTGTCTGTCTCACTTCCTCTAAATCCACCCCAATGTCGGCTTTCTCTGAATCTTTCTAGTGTTTACAGCTTATACCACATGACTGAGCTCTTCATTATATATTATTTTGTATTGTTCTCTAATGTTTATATCTCTCTGATTTATAGTATCTTACTAAAAACATCATATATATAGGAATCACATTATATTTTTTTCCTGTGTTTGCCATAACTCTAGATAGGTATTATTTACCTTTATTACTCTTTCCCCTTTCCTTCAGTACTGTTTTACTTGAATGGTTCCACAGGTCAGATATACTGATGGCTAACAGGGGCAGTGGCTTCCAGATCCTCTCCTGGGAGAACTGAATAGGACATGAAACTAAGAACATCTTGTAAATTTCCAAGTCAGTTAACCTTTTCAAAATGATCTCACTGGACATGTTAGATAAAACAGAGAGCTAAAATAACAAAGACTTTTTCCCTCCTGATCATTTTTCTGTTTGAAACAAAGAAATGAATTATGGGTTCTAAAATCTGAAATGTTCGATTCAGCCACTTCAGAAAAATAAGCAAATTAAAATGCAATGTTTATCTTAAAATTTGCTCCTAGTATCATCCAAAATTTAAAATCAAGATGAGTCACAAGTTTTATCTTTATGTTTAATTCAAGGACCAGAAAGAGTCAAAGGTCAATGAGAGTTGAGCTGCTACAAACTGATATGCAAAACTGCATCTCCCTGGCAGTTCATAACACTCCTTCAAGCAAAAGAGTCTCAGGGTTACTCAATTAGCAATGGCTTAATCCGCTGGAGAAGGGATGGGCTACCCACTCTAGTATTTTGGGGCTTCCCTTGTGGCTCAACTGGTAAAAAATCCGCCTGCAATGCAGGAGACCTGGGTTTGATCCCTGGTTGGGAATAATCCCTGGAGAAGGGAGAGGCTACCCACTCCAGTATTCTGGCCTAGAGAACTCCATGGACAGTCCATGGGGTCGCAAAGAGTCAGACACCACTGAGCAACCTTCACTTTCACTTCAATCTGAGAGTTGAAGTGTTAGAATATAACAGATTTCATTAGGAAAAGCATTGGCTAAAGTGATAAGATCAAATTGCCAACATCCACTAGATCATGGAAAAAACAAGGGAGTTCCAAAAAAACATCTATTTCTGCTTTATGGACTATGCCAAAGCCTTTGACTGTGTGGATCACAATAAACTGTGGAAAATTCTGAAAGAGATGGGAATACTAGACCACCTGACCTGCATCTTGAGAAACCTATATGCAGGTCAGGAAGCAACAGTTAGAACTGGACATGGAACAACAGATTGGTTCCAAATAGGAAAAGGAGTATGTCAAGGCTGCATATTGTCACCCTGCTTATTTAACTTCTATGCAGAGTACATCATGAGAAACGCTGGGCTGGAAGAAGCACAAGCTGGAATCAAGATTGCCGGGAGAAATATCAATAACCTCAGATATGCAGATGACACCACCCTTATGGCAGAAAGTGAAGAGGAATTAAAAAGCCTTTTGATGAGAGTGAAAGAGGAGAGTGAAAAAGTTGGCTTA
>SJYT01083098.1:0-70684 GCA_006410635.1 Cephalophus harveyi
TGATTATCTGGGTCATTAAGATCTTTTTTGTACAGTTCTTCTGTGTATTCTTGCCACCTCTTCTTAATATCATCTGCTTCTGTTAGGTCCATACCATTTCTGTCCTTTATTGAGCCCATCTTTGCATGAAATGTTCCCTTGGTATCTCTAATTTTCTTGAAGAGATCTCTAGTCTTTCCCATTCTGTTGTTTTCCTCTATTTCTTTGCATTGATCACTGAGGAAGGCTTTCTTATCTCTCCTTGCTATTCTTTGGAACTCTGCATTCAGATGCTTGTATCTTTCCTTTTCGCCTCTCTTCTTTTCACAGCTATTTGTAAGGCCTCCCCAGACAGCCATTTTGCTTTTTTGCATTTCTTTTCCATGGGGATGATCTTGATCCCTATCTCCTGTACAATGTCAAAAACTTCATTCCCTAGTTCATCAGGCACTCTATCTATCAGATCTAGGCCCTTAAATCTGTTTCTCACTTCCACTATATAATCATAAAGGATTTGATTTAGATCATACCTGAATGTGTGGTATTACCAGTTTTAAAACTTTGAAATGCTTTGCAGTGGTTGGTACAGAGATGTTGCCCGAGTGCCCTGGCTCCTGCCCCAGGATTCCTGTGGTAAACTTCCCTGTTTCAGCTACTGAAGGGTTAATGTCTAGAATACCATAGGTTTCCCTGGTGACTCAGTTGGTAAAGAATCCACCTGCAATGCAGGAGAGCCTTGGGTTGGGAAGATCCCTTGGAGAAGGAAATGGCAACCCACTTCAGTATTCTTGCCTGCAGAATCCCATGGACAGAGGAGCCTGGTGGGCTACAGTCCACGGGGTCGCAAAGAGCAGACATGGCTGCAAACCACCACCACCAACACTGTGGGGGCTACCTCGACCCTAGCTCTAGGTCTCCCGCTTTGTTGGTTCATTGCCCTTTCCTTTGTGTGCTATTAATATTTATTTTGTAGAATATCTTGCCTGTGAAGTGAAGTGAAGTGAAGTGAAGTGAAAGTCGCTCAGTCGTCTCCAACTCTTTGTGACCCCATGGACTGCATAGTCCATGGAATTCTCCAGGCCAGAATACTGAAGTGAGTAGCCTTTCCCTTCTCCAGGGGATCTTCCCAACCCAGGGATAGAACTCAGGTCTTCTCCTGCATTGCAGGCAGATTTTTTACTAGCTGAGCCACAAGGGAAGCCCAAGAATACTGGAGTGGGTAGCCTAACTCTGCTCCAGTGGATCTTCCTGACTCAGGAATTGAACTCGGGTCTCCTGCATCGCAGGTGGATTCTTTACCAGCTGAGCTATGAGGGAAGCCCCATCTTGCCTGTATGTGAGCTAATTCTGGGGACAGGTGTCAACAATAAGAACTTTACCCACCTTTTTTTTGACTGTGCCACACAGCATGTGGTATCTTAGTTCCCCAACCAGGGACTGAACACGTGTCACCTCCATTAGAAGTGCAGTCTGCACCACTGGACCGCCAGGAAAGTCCCCTCACTTTCCTAAGTGGCCCCAGTGGGTGCCACCAGGCTCCAGGGTCATTGGTCATGGCATGGTCTCAGTGCGGATGTCCACGGCAGCAAGTACAGTGTTCAGTGCCAGCCCAGGTCTACAGCAGCATTCTGGGCATAGCCTATAAACCTCAGAGTGCCTTGGTTTTTCAGAGAATGCAACCTTTTAGTTAATTCCTTTTCCGCTTCCATCACTATGCAAGTTAGCTTTCGTCTGTACCACGCCACCTGAAACTTAGTGTTGTAGAACAGTAACCATTTATCTAGCTGTGGGTCATCAATCTGGACTTGGCTTAGCCGGGTTCAGCCATGGATCTGCAGTCAACTACTGGAGTGGCTGAAACGGGCTGACCTGGAGTGACCTGGAGTGACCTCAGCTTCATTCCATCGGTCAAAGCAAATCACAAGCCCAGGCCAGATGCAAGGGCTGGAAAAATAGTCTCTGCTTCTTGGGAGAGTAGATACAGAGAGAGGAGTCAATTACCACAATCATCCGGAGCTTGTTCTTGGTACTCCAACCGGCACAAGGTGGAAGATCAGAGCCAGGGAGACAGAAGGAAGCCCCCTTCTCCTCTGCAGACTCAGGGCACTACAGGGGAACAAGTGGATCTGTCTAAGCCATCCCAAGTCTGGGAGCGAAGCCTGGCTTGAAAGAGATGCATGTGAGGAAGGCTGTGAATTACCATCAGGCTCTACTTCCATTTCCTCGCCTTTAGATGCGGTGGTACCTGATTCATCCACACTCTTTTCCCTTCCACCCTGGAAATCAGGACTGTTCTAGATGACAGCTCCTTCATTCAGCAACACACAGTAGAGTGAGAACTGAACTGATGTTGTTTGAAAGTCAAGACAACTCAAACCGAGGTCTGAGGTTGCTGGTCACTGCGTTGTTAACTGCCCTATCCTGACAGAGGAGCTATTTAATGAAGTACCAGTCCTGAAGAACATTGCGTTAAAAAGACGAGTTTTGTAAGTAAATAAAGTTGGGGACAATAAGAAACCGCTCATTTTCCCTTTGGTGTTTATTCTCTTTCTGCATTTTGGTGATATAAAACGCTCTGAGTTTTGGCCTGACACTGGGGTACCTAACCAGGGAGTGCATTTCTTAGCTTCCTTTATATCTGTGTCCATATCACCATGTTCAGACCAGTGGGATGTAAGCACAAGAGATGGTGTAATTCCGTGTTGTCTCCTTAAACGGAAAACCTCTTGCCTTAAACTCTCTATTTCAACTTCCACTGCTTGAGAAATGGTAACCACTGGTGCTATCTTGGAAGCCATGTATTGAAAATGCGAGAGCCACTTAGCCAGCCTTGGGTCACTCTCTGTATTGATAAATGAAGGAGAGGATAACTTCTATTTTGGCCCTTGCATTTTAGAGCCTGTTTGCTATGGCAGCCTAAGGTGGACCATAGCTAATATCACCCTGTATCTTCCCCCAGAGGTTCACTATAAATATACTAAAGATTCAGAGGTGTCCAGTAGTAAAGAAACTAGGTCAAATCTGATTTACTGAGGGAACCCCTCTTTTTTTGTGTGTGTGGCATATTTATTGATATTCATTTATTGTTATCACAGAGGCAACTTTAAAATAGATTTGCTCTTTGGAAAGTACTGAAATAGACTCATCTTGGAAGGCATGGAGTTTTCATTTCCAGTGACTATAATAAGGGGCATGACCCACCACAACTCCCCAACTCAGGTTTCACTGCTTTCTTCTTGGAAAAGCAGGCAGGGAGTAGAAAAAGCAGAAACATGAACGACAGCAAACCTGGACTGGAGTTAAGACTCTGTGACCTTGGGCATCCGCCTGCACCTCTCCAGGCCTCTGTGGCCTCCTTTGAAAATGACAGTACCTATGTCTACTTCATAGGATTGTCTGAACTCTGACTATAAAAGCACCTGGCATGGAAGGGTCTCTATTCCCCCTTACTATTTCTCTCTGCTTTTCCATGAAATTTCTTTCAGGGTCTCACAGTTCTTCTAACAAAGAAGCTCACTCCCAGGTCGCTTCTAAGCCCTCCCCTCCCAAGTAAAAGTGAAAGTGAAAGACAGGATCAGTATGATGAATGCTTTTTCTTATTTATATTACCTGAATTCTAAAAGGTGGAAGAGAGAGAGAACACAGAAAAGAGAGACAGAAGGAGTAAATCTTAAAAGTTACAAGGAAAAGCATTAGATCCCTTTTAGGCAGTCGGATACTCAGAAAGAGAAGTGATTTTTAGTTCCTCATCTTCCAAGGATATGGCCTTAGGCAAGTAGCATAGAATCAGATCTGCTGTGGGCTTTCCCCAGTAAAGCCAAGGATGACACATGATCTTAGAATTCAAGTTAATTAGGAATAATTCAAAGTGTACTGACTTGGCAGAATTCTCTTTAGTTGCCAGTCTACAGTTCAAGGGGAAAAGCAGGCAGAAAGGACTGCAGGAGGCCTGTTACATCAGAGACTCCACGAGGGCGAGGTTGGTGCCGACTCCTTACTTTTTTCTCCTCTGCAGAGGCCAGTGTGGTGTTCTGTCTACAAGAAACTTTCAAGCATCCTCACTGACTACCATTTTCTCAGGAACATGGAGGGTCAAACTCTTCAGAGGGGACTTTATTAATAGAGTTTGGAGCTTATGGGATTAAGAGATAAAGATCAGTACTGGTCCACAGCCTGTTATGAACTGGGCTGCACAGCCGGAAGTGAGCAGTGGGTGAATAAGTGAAGCTTCATCTGCTTCGTCCCCATGCTCACATTATTGCCTGAACATGCTCCCCCCAAAAAAGGCTGGGGACCACTGCTATATAGTACACTGCTAGATATGGGTATTATACCCATATCTTGTAATAACTTGTAATGGATACTGAATCATTGTGCTGTACGCCTGAAACTAAGATGATATTGTAAATCATGGTGGTGATTACATACTTACACACTTACCTGTAAGTGTGGTGGTGCTGGTGATTTAGTCGCTAAGTCGTGTCCAACTCTTGAGACGCCATGGACTATGGAGCCTGCCCCATGGGAGCCTGCCCCATGGACTGTGGAGCCTGAGACCCCATGGAGCCTGCCAGGCTCCTGTGTCCATCGGATTTCCCAGACAAGAATACTGGAGTAGGTTGCCATTTCCTTCTTCAGGGAATCTTCTCAACCCAGGGATCGAATCTGAGTCTCCTGCATTGCAGGCAGGTTCCTTACAGACTGAGCCGCCAGGGCAGCCCTACTTCAGCAAAAATTTTAAAAAAGAATTTGGTGGGGAGGGAGTGTACAAGCGAGAGAAACCAAAGCTAACTCTCTTGAGGAGAAATGGAATTTATCTGAAGAATACCAGGGCAGTTCATCAAATCTAAGAAACTAGAATAACCAGATCTTGAAAAGAGCAGAACCAAGGCAAACCTGGACCCTCAGCAATGACAGTCAGGGGGCCAGCTATCTAAAGCACTGCTGTGATGTGAGAAGGAATGGGATAGGTCCGATCTCAGACAGGATTCAGCCTTGACCAAGAAACTATGACCGAGGACACTGTGACTTAGGGGATAGTGCCTAGAGATTGAGGATTTACTGTGAACCTTGCAGATGCCCACAGAACTGCTGGTGGAAGACTTTGTGCAAAACTTACCTTTTGTGTATAACTATTTCAAAACTGTTTGAAACAACAACTACTTTATTGTATTGGGTTCACCAAAAAGTCCATTCAGATTTTCCCATAAGATGTTGTAGAAAACCTGAATGAATGTTTCAGCCAACCCACTTGCTCATGATTCTGTGGGTCAGCAATTTGGGCTGGACTCAGTTGGATGGTTCCTCTGTTGGTTTCACTTGGGGTCAGTCTTATGGCTGCAGGTATGTGGTAGCTCAGCTGAGGCTGGATCATCCAAAATGGTTTCACTTGCTTGTCTGAAAGTTAGCATTTGATACCTGCAGGGAAAGCCTACTGCTTCCATGGAACTTCTCATCCTTTGCTAGGCTAGCCTGCACTTCTTTACCTGGTGGTCTTGGGGAAGCAAGAGAGGGTAGACCCCAGTGTGCCTCTGTCTATAGCACATTTGCTCTTGACCTATTGGTCCGAGTGAATCACACAGCTAAACAGGCTTAGATAAACTCTACCTCAAGATGGGAGTACAAGCAAAATTATATTACAATGAAAAATGCATACACGGATTATAGACATTTATAGACACTTTTTGCAATCCATACTACTTTATAATGGTCTCTACATATTTCCTAAAGGAGCATAATTAAGTTAAAAAATCTTTTCATTTTTTACTTAAAAAGTAAACAGGCTTCTTATAATAAATTTAATCTACAGGAAGATTTAGTTTTAATCAGCAATCCCAACTGTCTGTTTTTGAGAGTAAATCTGAAATGTGGAAAGAGTAAAAGAAACTGGATAAATTCTTAGTCTGATGCTTGAAACTCCATCTAATGGGTTTTTGAAAAGCAAGTCTTTTTCAGCCACTCTTCCGAACACCAGATTGCGAATTTGACCTTAGATTCTATTAAAGATGACAGTAGGTTTTCCTTGAATACTTATTGTACACAGATGCTTTTGAACAATATCTTTAATTCTCACAGTGCTCTGTGAAGTAGGAATTATTTTTCCCATTTGATGGTTGAGGAAATACAGTCCATAGGCTACATCTCTTGCCTCCATTGTAGAAGTTGTTCATATCAGAAACAGGGTTTGAACACAGGTCTGTCTGAGTCTTGGGCCCTGTTTCTGCCCTTCTCAGCCTCTCAGTGATACTTGGTTGCATCCAGGAGAGACACTAAACTAAACGCATAAAGTGATGAAGAAACACCCACCATGCTGTCTTCTCAATTTGGTCAATTTTGTGAATGAAGAGAAAATGTCAGTGTGCCAAAGGTCACGTGGAACTCTTTTCCTCTGCACTTTCATTGAAAAAATTTCGAGGTTTCTCAGCCCTGACTTTCAACCTTCACTATGAAAAGAGTTGTATATTTAAAAAGCGTTCCTTGCTCTGATTCTCTTAAGGAAAAGATGAGGTGATCAGTGACTCAGAAGGCATGGGCCTCCAGTTGACTTTTGGATCCCCTGCTCAACACCTCAGCTTAAGGACTGAACTCCAGGCTGAGGAAAGACAGAAATGGTATTTTATTGGTAACTTTAAAATGTTTGTTAACTGTAGGACTTTTGCATGGTCAAAAAGTGTAATTTTTGTTAAATGATTGGAATAAATACATAACAGGAAATAGTTGGCATAAATACATACATGCACATGTATTTATCTCTCACTTCCAAAGGGTTATGATCCATATCTTTGCTTGGCAGTGAGTATTTGGAACATGGTTTGCATTTTCCCATGTAAATGATATTCCAAAAAAAAGAATTAGTTTCCAAATGTGTCTGTAATTTAACTCTTAATGTCCTTTAAGCCCAGCTCAGTTTTCAAGACATTCAATCTTTATTTCCAAACCACATTCTAAGGGCAAAGATGTGTGTTCAGGTCCAAATCAGGTCAGCGAACACATCTGGGAGCCAGCAGCTCCTTTGGATCCAGCTGGAAGGGGTGTGTGTCGGGGGTTAGGGGCAAAGGGCGAGGGTAGACAGGAAAATGGAGGATTCACATGATGCTTTTGGGGTAAACTCCTAAGGGAGCTAGCATCCGTCAAGCACCTGTTCTTGGTCAGGCCCTGGCTAAGGGATTTGTCAAATGATCCGATTTTCTCCTCCCGGTAGTCCAGTGAGGTTGGCTTGATTTATCTTATTTATTCCATTTTACAGGTGCAGACTTACCTAAGCAACTTGCCTAAGGTCCCAAATCTGGGAAGTGGCAAAGTCAGAACTTGAACTCAGATCTGTTTCCTCCCAAAGTCTTCGTTGTCTCTGTTCCCCATGCTGCTGCTGGTCTACTGTCCGAGCGTAAGGTAGTTTCTCTGTCTTTCGTGCGCTAACAACAGAGGGAGGTAGGAGCTCTAGGTCAGTGGCTGAGCACGGTTTCTGAACCGAGGAAGGAGCTAAGCGGGAATGGAGGTGTGTTGAAGAAGTGCTGAATGCTTCCACCTCCTTGTTCACCCACAGGGTGTTCGTCTGGTGATTGTTCATAAGGTGGGGCAGTTCACATTATTTCTTGACTTTATGAGCACATGAGGACCATCTGACAGTCTGACAGTGGTCGGCACATTCATACTGCTCTTTTCAATTTCTCAAGATCTGTGTCTTGAAGAAGTGAACAAGGAGTCAACATGAATTAGTAATTATGAAACTGGGACATGAATTCAGAGCAAAAGTTCAAGTCCTGGATATGCTCCTTACAAGCTGTGTGAGCCGAAATGTCCTTGGTTGAAATATTGAGGTAACAACTCTATGTACAGGTTATGGGGTCATTGTAAGGATGAATTAATATATGGGAAGTCCTCAGCATAGTTAATACAAGTTAGTAAGATTTGTTCAATGCTGGATTGAGTGATTGGCCTCAGTCATGTACTAGCTGTGGGATCTCATCTCCCAACTTACTAGTTGGGAGAGGCTAGATCCTGCTGCTGTAACAACAATCTGGAAACATCGGTGGTTTACCACACGGCAGAGAAACAGTGCTTGCTCAGATTACATGGCCATTATGGACTGGCCCAAGGATTGGCTTCTCCGCTCCTCTCTGGGACTCAGGACAGCCTCTTACGGAACATTGCCTGTCTGTGCGGCACGTGGAAGAGAGAAGCCCAACATGAGCTGGGAGACATGTGTCACCTCTGTGTACTTTTTGTTGGCCAACATAAGTCATACAGCCACTCCTGAGTTCAACAGTGCAAGGGTGGAAAATCCTCCTGCAAGGGGGGAAGTGAAGGGGAGAAAACTGTAATAGTTTATCATCTACTCATGCAATTGACCAGCTAGTCATCCTGAGTCCCAGCTCTCCGGAGAGTGCCTGCACATCGTAAGCATTCTTGAATCAGAATATTATCACTACTCTCGCCAGTGCACTTGGGGCTCCCTTTCCCCGCTGTTTGGCCTAAAGCAGTGTCGGACCCAAAAAAGTCTGGTTGTGCCTTATTTAGCTCCACATCTGGAGAGACTCAACTGTACCACATATTTGTTCCTAAATCACTGAATTGCTCACTGAATTGGCTGCCAAGCCACCTTTTCCAGACAGAAGAGGAAAAACTTACTTGCAAAGAGAAAGAGAAGGCTCCTCCTGGCCAGGCTGAGGCTTCTTTTGGAGATCAGCCATTATAAACAGAGAAGATTTATAACAACAAGGGTGCCCCAAACAGAGAGTAGAGTGGAATTCCGAGGGATCAGCCGGGAGGAGTGAAAGGAGGGGCTGGTGCACCATCAGAAGGCTGTCATCGGCCGGCAGTGTGAACTCAGGTAAGCTCTTCACTGCTTTGTGCCTCAGTTTCTTCCTCTGTAAAAGGGGGTGGTTGTGGTGGGTATACTGACTGTCTCTCACTGAGTGGGGATGAGAGCAAGAGGACATAATACACATGACAAGTTTTACAAACCATAAAAACCAGTCCACCATAGTTTAACAAAATGGTTAAATTTAACAAAACTTAAATTGAACAAAAAATATGACGGTGTATGGAATGTATCTGATGATAACAATAATTTGGCAGTAAACATGGGAGTGGTTGTTGAGTCCCCAAAGCACCAAACAAATTCCCAGTTCTGAACGCTCTTTCAAAGAGTTGCAAAGAAGAGAAAGTTATATTATTTAGGTGTTCAATTTGCTGGCAACCCTCTAATGCTCTAACTCAGCATTAGTCATGATTGACTAACTTTTTCTCTAGAAAATTAGTTGGAGCGTGCAAACCCAGAGACACAGCATGGCCTCCCAGAACAAAACAAGATACACTGAGTCTTGGGGCAAGACTGAGAGATCAAAGGCCAGGTGGGCTGCTTGCTTGGCTGCTTGGGGACCATTTGGTATCATTTCCGTATTTCGCTCAGTCGGCATTGCTCAACTTCCACTCTCTCCATCATCAAAAAGTATTTTTAGTCCCTTTCAATACAGGAAACCTTTGGCATTGTTCTCAGAGTTGGTCAGAGGTGGGGAACATGGGTTTTCCAGTGTTAGTACACCTGTAAATAAGGGCCGGCGAGTGCATCTTTATGTCTTGGAAGGAGTATTTTCTCTCCGCTAAAGCTGTGTTTTGTATTTGATCATTGGAGGGGACTAGAGTTGGGCTTCCCAAGTAGTGCAGTGGTAATAAAAGAATCCATCTGCCAATGCAGGAGACTCAAGAGACATGGATTTAATCCCTGGGTCAGGACGATCCCATGGAATAGGAAACAGCAACCCACTGCAGTATTCTTGCCTGGGAAATCCCATGGACAGAGGCGCCTGGCAGGCTACAGTCCATACAGTCGCAAAGAGTTGGACATGACCTAGCACGCATGCAGCTGCATCTTGGAACCAGAGTAAATGTCCCCTCTCTGGGCCTCTAGTGTGAATGTGGCTTAGCTCTGTTCCAGCTAGGTGGCTTCCTGGGATCTTGTCTCTCACCTGCTAGGACTGATTTAAGGGTCTGTCCTCCTGTTCTGTGTTTCTGTATCCATCATTGTCCTTGTCCCATTATTTGCACCACAAATGCTTAATCCTGTAGCCCTTTCTGTGTGCCAGGTACTGTCCTAAGTGCCTGAAGCATGTGAACTCATGCAGCTGTCACAACAGCCCTAGAAAGTGTGTACTTTATGGACTCTCCCCTTTAGTTGGAGAAATGGAGACACGGAGAGGTTAAGTTGTTTCCCTCAGGCTGCAAAGAGTGGGCTGTTATGAGGATTAAACAAGATAATGTCTGTGAAGTGTTTCACACTGTACCTGGCACATAGTAGGTGCTCTACAAGTGTTCATAAACAAATAGGCAGAGTCTGGGACTCAGACAGACTTTAAGGGGCAGGAGCCATCTGCACCAGCTCCTGGGAGCCAGAAGCCTATTTACCCTACCCTAGTCTCAGCAACTGGGAAGAAAGTTCCTTGGAAGCCACCTCTCTAGCCTCTCTTTTGCAGTGGGATGCTGGCTGGGTTAGTCCCTCCAAACCTGGGGTCCTCATCTGTAGGATGTATCTGATGACTGGGCAGACTTTGCCCAGGTTGTGTGACACATGTAGGAAGTACAGTTGTGAGGCAAGGCATATGGCTAGAGATTTGTCATCAACAGATAATTATTAAGAAGAGCTTTGGGGTGGAGGCTTCTTTGTGCACCATGAGATTTTCCTCTGCTGAATTCAGAACTGCATCTGATAAAAAGGGGGCTCATTTCTGAGACATGCAACTCCTTAGAACCTCTTAACCAGCTCCTGGTTTAAGGGCATAAAGAGTGCTTAGTATGGGAAAATTCTTAAATGTTAACTGCAATAGCCTTTGAGGGGCCAGGAAACCTAAATCCTGACTCTTGAAGTCCTGGGGCAGAGTTGATGCTGGAGAAGTTTGGTGAGGTGGGCAGACTTGGCAGGAAAGTGGGTAGGGGAGTTGATGAGGGAGGGCCAGCCACCAGCTTGCCAGAGGCATGGATTCCCCAGTCATCCATGTCTCGAGGGTGGCATCAGTTATTTCTGTTACCCAAGACAATTCTGAGTCAATCCAGCTCTTCCTCCATCAACTCACTCCACCAGGCTCATGACAGATGTTTGATGGAGGCTGAAGGGAGGACTAGAGAGCTTAAACAATTTCTGCATCTTCTTACAACCTTGCTGAAGTTGGGGAGTATTTGAACTCTGGATTCTGAGTCTCATACAGGAGCCTTCTCAGCCCTCTGCAGAGTCATGTGATGCGAACCTTTCCATTTCCCTTCTGACTTTGGAAAGACTGCCTCTCACTTCCTTCTTAAACCCAGCTCTACAAATAGCACTCACGTCTTGAAGCACTTCCTCGTGGGGGGTCAGTGAGGGGAGTTGGGCCCCCATGCCCCGTCATTCCACTTTCTCTCCACTCCCAGGATAGAAGTATGTGGGAGACACCCATCTATCACTCTCCGTGCTTCCTTCCTCCCCCCAGAAAGAGAAGTGACTTTCTCTGGCTGCTGAGATTGGGGAAGGGGCTTCTCACCGCTCTCCCCCAGAGCCGCCTGGTCTCTGGAAGCAGGCCTCCTCAGCTTCCCTGTGAAAGCACATCTGTGGGTCAGGGCTCTGGCCTGTCTTCTGGGGGATGGTCTGTCCCAAGACCTCAGTTGGGGAAGATGTTCAGAAGCCCAACCATATCTTAAGGCTTCCCAGGTGGCTCGGCAGTAAAGAATCCGCCTGCCAATGCAGGAGACACTGGACACTTGGGTTCAATCCTTGGGTCGGGAATTTCCCCAGGAGGAGGGCATGGCAACCCACTCCATTATTCTTGCCTAGAGAATCCCTGGACAAAGGAGCCTGGCAGACTACAATCCATGGTGTCGCAAAGAGTTGGACAGGACTGAGCATGCAGATACGACAACCATGTCTTAGAAATCTCCACCTTCTGTAGTCTCACTGCCAGAAACAGTGCAGCTTTTACACTATTTCTGCCAAAATCCTCTGTCTCTTTCTCACTTGAATCTGGACCCAGATAGGGAGCAATTTGTGTTTAATCCTTACTATTATTGGTTGCAACAACCAGTGCCTCAGTTTCACCATTGGGTGACATTCTTCTTTTCTTTGGATACTACTGAGAGAGAGAGAGAGAGTGTGTGTATACATGTGTATGTGTGCTTAATGACCTTTTCCCCCCCTAATTTTTAATAATAGCCCTTAAGGAGTATGCAGTTCTGTTGAGCAACTTTGTCCTACCCATAATAATTCACCAACTGATTTAGTCAGCAAACATCTATTGAGTATTCACATTAAGCCTGCTTCTGTTCAAGGAGCCAGGGATACAAAGATGAAAAAATTCATTCCCTTCTCTGGAGGACCTATTGATCTGGTTGGGGAAGCGTGCCAGTGAAAAACCGAAATGGTTATGGCAGTGGAGGCACAAAGCAGAAGCATAAAGGGTGTCAACAAAGAGTGAGGAGGCAGGAGGCCTTCCTGGAAGAGGGAAGCTTGAGCTTGGAAGTGAAAGATGTGGAATTGGTCAGGTGGCCAGGAGAAGAGAGGGCACCCTTTCAGACAGAGAGGCACATGCTAGGTCAGGGTGATACAAGGGAGAATGGGGGTACTCAGGACTCACAAGTAATTTTCCACAGCTGGAGTTGGAATGATGGGGGGTGCATGAGGGTATGGAGGGGGGTAAGGAGGGGAGATGGGGAGTGGCAGGAAGCAGGAGAGAAAGGGCAGGGCCAGATTACCAAGCCATACTTATGCTTTGCTAAGGATCTTGAAATTTATCTTAAGGGGCAGTGTTTCTCAGACTGGGTGATATGCGTCACTTGCTGACACTTGATAAAATTTTGGATGCCCCAGGCTCACTCCAGAACTGTAAGGAGGGGCTTGGATGCTAATGAACACCCTGATGATTCTTAGAATCAGGCACATTTTGGAAAACACTTCTGAGTTATGGGGTTTGGAGCAAAGGAGTGGCATGGAGAGAGCTGCCTTTTCATGAAATCAGTCTTGTACATGGAAAACACATTGGAGGCAGGGTGGCCAAACTGAAGGTCTGGGGACAGGCGAGGACGCTGTCTGTGTGATGTGAATCTGATGAGGGGAGGGCTGGAAGGGATGCGAGTTGAAGAGAAGGGTCGTGTACCCTATATTCACATGAGCTCTGCAAAGCTATCCTCTTAATATTATATGTCTGCTATGGACTGGATCATGGCCCCCTCCCAAATTCATACACTGAAGCTCTAACCCCAATGTGACGGTAATATTTGGTTTCTCAGTCTTTAGCAGGCATCATAGTCATCTGGGTGGGTTGTTAAAAACAAATTGCTGAGCTTCATTCACCCTCAGAGTTTCAGATTTAGTAAGTTTCAAGGTGGGGCCTGAAATTTGCATTTCTAACAAAGTTTTCAGAAGATGTTGATGCTGCTGGTCTAGGGCCCTACTCTGAGAACCACTGTCCTATCATATAGTATCAGCCTGTTGAGTCTCCCATTATCCTTCACCTGAAATACTGCACCAGACTCCTCACTTGGATTCATATTTTTATTCCCATTCTGCTTAATGGATTTTATTATGTTTTATGACTCCCTAGTAATTTTAAAAGCACCCTTCTTATATTGAGGAAATTCCAGTCTTTAAAGTTTTAATCCCTGAATTTAGAATGTAGAAACTTCAAATTCCCAGCTTTCTTTGCAACTAGGATGTGACTTGGTGACTAGACTCGGTCACTTAGCATGCTTATTAGGAGACTTTGGGCTTCCCTGGTGGCTCAGACAGTAAAGAATCTGCTTGCTAGTGCCAGAGACCTGGGTTCGATCCCTGGGTAGGGAAGATCCCCTGAAGAAGGGAATGGCAACCCACTCCAATATTCTTGCCTGGAGAATTCCACTGACAGAGGAGCCTGGTAGGCTATAGTCCATTAGGGTCACAAAGAGTCGGACACGACTGAGCAACTAACACTTGCTTTGATTCAGCAGTGAGCAGTTTAAAAAAGGAAAAAGGCTGTGCATAACTTTTTTTTTTTTTTTTTTTTTTAACAGCCAAAGCAATGGCTATGGGGTGGAAAGGATGCCAAAGTTCCACGCAAAAAAGTACCACCAATGGGGCATTAGCAGTGAGGGGCTACCCCCCTTGTGGTTTTAGGAATTGTCCCTGGACCCTTGATCCTGAGTGTTGTTTTTCAGGTCCTCCCAAAAAAGAAAGAAAGAAATCTATGAGTTTCCCACTATTCATTTTTGCTTTTGCTTTTCTTTTTTAAAAAAGCCCATTTGTCTATCTGTTTGGCTGTCTTAGTTGCGTCCTGTGGGGTCCCTCATGCAGAGCGTGGACTCTCTAGTTGTGGTGCACTGGATTAGTTGCTCCTTAGCATGTGGGATCTTAGTTCTCCAACCAGGAATTGAACCTGCGTCTTCTGCATTGCACGGTGAATTCTTAACCACTGGGCCACCGGGGAAGTCCCCCCCAATATTCTTTTTCAATAAAATCTTTTAAAATATATAAAAAATAAAGTAAGTTTCTGTTTGTTAAACCAACCCAAGTCAGCTTTGTTATTTGCAACCAAGAACTCCGGGTGATACTCTCTTTCGGAATCCATTCCCTGTTGAACAGAGGTCATACTCCAGTCTGATTCAATCACATTTGAGGACGCATGCCCTTCTCACCTTAGTTCACAAAGCCCTCTGAAGGGCATCCTCCTAAGGCCCCCATTCCATCTGACGTCACTATCCTCCTTGCCCATGTTGACAGAGCCTCACCTGCCATCATTTATTGACACAAACATGCCAATAAATGTCTAGCTTGTATACACCACAGGGCCTTTGCACATGCTGCTGCTCCTCCCTTTGGATCATCACATGATTGACTGTTTGTTTGTTACTCAGAACTCACATTGCTGGATATGAATGACATCCCAGCAGAGTGCTCTTTCCTAAGTACACAGTTTAACATGGCCAACACCCAACATGTCACAGGTGTTTGTCTTCTGCAGAGCACTAGTCGTGATTTGATACTTTGTTATTTGTTTCTGGATGCCCCCATACTCCCTAAAGAATAGAAACTGTGGGAACAAGATATTTTCTCCCCACTGTTGCTTGTCTTTTCAGTTTCTTACTGGTGTCTTGTGAAGCATAAATGTTTTTAAGTTTGATGAGGTCCAATTTATCAATTTGTTCTTTTATGGGCTGTATTTGTGGTGTCACTATTGCTGAAGTCTTTTCCCAACTGAAGGTCCTGAAGATTTGCTCCTACATTATGTTCTAAATATATTATTGTTTTAGCTCTTACATGCAAGTTTACAATTCAATTGGAGTTAAAGTTTGTGTATAACATGAATGTCAGGATTTTTTTCTCTCTGACTATCCAGTTGTCCCAGCATTACTTGTTACAAAGGCTATACTTTTACCAGTGAAGTGTGTTGGGAGGTTTTTGAAAGTCAATTGACCATAAATGTAAGAATAAATGTAGTAATTTATTTCTGGATCCTCAATCCTGTTCTATTGATCTAAGTGTCTATTTAATGATTTGTTTTTTCATCATATGTTTCTTTAATCTTTCTAGAATTTATTTTGATTCATGGTATGAATTTAAGGTTGAAATAGAGTTTTTTCTCCTCTTCAAGATGTCTAATGAACATCCTGCCATTGTTTACAGAATAATCCTTTCCTTCTCCACTGATCTGTTATGTTTACTAAATGGTTAAAAGGCATTTTGATAGAAACATCCTGCATGTAACTGTGACTCATCCCATTTTCCTCCATCCAGCATTTGAGAAACCCTTAGTCCTGTATTCTGTTTAACCAAATGGTAACAATTGTCCCTGCCTCAAAAGAACTGACACTGGCAAATAGGAAGAGGACGTTGACATGCTAGAATAATAAACACAGAACAGATATTTGCATTGGACCTCAAAAAGGGTTCTGGAACAGTCGCTGAAATGAAGGGATTCTCAGGGGAGTTTCATATTTACTTTGGGTGGGGCTGTGGTCACTTCATCTTAAAGTCACCTAATCCCTGCTGGGATCGTTCCTACCTTTTTGTCTGATACTTTTTTTTTTTTTTTTAAGTATTACCATTTACTGGTGACAAACTCTAAGTTTTACTTACATCACATGGGAGAACTTCTAGTGTAAATACTCAGTGGGAGTAGTACTGAGCTCGTGAGGCTACCAAGCTTTTCATCTGGGTCATATGCAGGACCTTGTCAGACACATTTCTGTGCACAGTTGTGTGATGTCAAAAGCAACACAGTTTAGAGGTAAACATGGTGTCTGGCACTATTTTAATCTTCTGGTGTGGTTGTGAGGTTTTAAATACTAAATGAGTAAAAATTCTGTAGGAAGACTCTGCCCACACCAACAGAGTTTAAAAAGGTCAATATTTTTCTCAATGAAGACACCCAAGACACATTTGTAAAATTTCCGAGAGACCTAAAGCAGAGAGGAGCAATTTGCCTGACCCTTGATCCAACAAAGTTTCAATTGGACTTGACAGGCTGGAAGCACCGATGAAAACAAGAAGATGAAATGAAACTCAGAAAAATGTAAACAACTCATTTTGTCTGGGAAAAAAAAAAAAAAATCAATGCCAGGGTGAGGGAGGCTTAGTAAAAAGAGTGAAATTTTAACTGCCTAAGAACTCAGCATGGTTGTGTTGACTTTGGCCTATTCTGTTTGCAAGGAGTTGTGCTGTAGACTAAAGGCACCAGGGAAGAGTTATGGAATCCCAGGGAAGGAACACGGGGAATCAGTGTCACCTGCCCTGTGGTCAGTCTGGTCTCCCAGCCACACTGTGCAACTACGTCTAACTTGGGGCTGGGTCAGAGGCAGCCACCACCACCAGTGCTGCCAACAACGACGTGAAACAAAGCATATTTAAAAATACCCCAAGCTTGTCCACATTTCCTAAGTCATCAGGAACTGAGATCTTTGTAGCTCAGCCTAAGAATTAACTTAATCTATTTCTTTTTGCATTTCCCCTTCTGGGATTTTGAGGACAATGTCTATTTTAGACAGTAGGGAGTTTAGAAAGAAATGAAAATTTATTTTCTTTCCCTCTTGCTCTTTCCCTCTATAAAGAAATCAGAGCAAACGAATCACTTGAAATTTTGTTGAAATCTTGAGTTTGCATTTTGCAACTTGTTTACTCTGATTAGGGAAGTGAATTTATTAAAAATTTAAGCTACCTGAGAACTACAGATACTTTGTATACTAAAATTTTTTCATTTTATATATGTTACTTTGTAACCTTTTGAAATTGAACACATAATGACGCGTTTATCTTTTCATTAAATATTTTTCTACAATAGTGGTTTTTGAATCTTTTCAGCAGTGAACATTTAAAAAAAAATGAAATCTTAATGACTATCTATTGCTATGTAACAAACCATTTGAAACTTAGTGGCTCACAAATATTACAATTGTTTATTCTTTCAGGATTCTGCAAATTCTAGAGGTTCCACAAGGAAGAACTTGTCTCTGCTGAATGCAATGCCAGATGTGGAGGCTGTGGGAGCCACTTTCAAGGTGGCTTCACTCACTTGGGGACCCAAGTTACCTAGGGCCCTGAAAGCTGTTCATTGGAAGAACTTTGATCTAACTTAGTGTTCACAAGATTACCTTGGCTGCTCTGTTGAGAATAAACTTTAAAAAAGTGGTGGTCTGTCAAAGGGAGGAGCAGGGGGACCACTTAGGAAGCGATTGCCATATCTAGGTGAGAGTGCATGGCAGCTTGGACAAATGTGGCAGCAAGGGGAGGGAATGAGGTGATTGATTTGGCTTAATATTCATCTGTGCTTTCTCCTACTTATTTTATGGAATTATTGCGCTATATGGGGTTAATTGAGTGTAAGTTTGAGGTAGTCATCAACTCGACTAATATTTCTTGACCGACTAATATTTCTGTTTCTTCATCTTGTGGTTTCACAGTGCAGGAAACCACTAGCAACTCAAGATGTATCTGGAGTTTTGATCTGAGTGAGTAGCTTAGCTCAGGTAATATCTGAGCACCTGCTCATAAATTCCCTGGTCTTCTCCTTGATAGTGATGTGACACTGATTGTGGTGTGGTTTAGTCGCTAAGTCATGCCCGACTCTTGCGACCCCATGGACTGTAGCCCACAAGGCTTCTCTGTCCATGGGACTTGCCAGGCAAGAAGACTGGACAGGTTGCCATTTCCTTTTCCAGGGGATCTTCCTGACCCAGGGAGCAAACCCAGGTCTCCTGTGCTGCAAGTGGTCTCCTGCATTGCAGGTGGATTCTTGACGGATTAGTGCTTTGCAATTTAGACTTCTTCACAGTAAATCCAGCTCTTCTCCAGTCAGGAATGTACCCCTGCAGTGGCAGGAACTTTATCTAAATGACCCATTTGAGCCACCATCTTCCCTTCACAGCTACCCCGTGAGGTCTCAACAGACGTGGGTTTGACTAAATTGCCTCGCATTGGCCTCCATGCAGGTTGGAGCAATATGGAGATTCCTAAGAATAGATCCAATTCTTGAAAGCCTCTGAGCACTGGCATACTCTCCTGGGCTACTTTTGGCCTTTTTTTTTTCCCTCTATTTCCCCCATCAGGGAGCCCCAGGGTTCTGCAGCTGTTACATCAGCCGGATGCCAGATGAGCAGAACAAAAGATGCAACTTGGTGACTATTCACATCTGTACTTCTCCTAAGCAAACAGAACAGATGCCCTTAGCAACGGGGCTCTCCGGCTCAGGGCAGGGGAAATATACCCTGAAGGGGGAAGTTTCCCTTCTAAAAGCTGACAGAACCATGTAGGATGGCAAGGAACATTGCAAAACAGAACATTAAACATTCATGGACTACAAAGCCTTGGAGGTTTAAGCTGGGAGTCAACAGAGAGGTTCTAATCTATGTAAACGCTGTACATGCGGAATGCCAGCAGAGCTTTGGGCCTTATTTGATTTGAGTTTTTTACTGCCTCCCTCAGGAAAGAGGGCTATGCAGGCAAAAAGAGATACTGTCATTTTCTTCTGAACTCGGAAGTAGGGAGCGCTTCCTAGGAATTCCTTGAGCTGGCTGTTTCCTACCCTCGGATCTGTGCTCCAGCTTGGCTGGGTCCTGCCCTTCTTGCCCTGCTCTCAAGAGAGAATAAGCCAGTCTTGGAGGAGCCTCCCTGTCCCCTTCTGTCTCCTGAAGGCTGTCAGCCAGAGCCCAGTGCTGAGTGAGACACAGCAGAGTTGGAGTAGGAACATGTACTCACTAATAATAATTGCAAATTACTTACTGTGGGCCAGACAGGCTTTTATCTGACCTAGGTGCCACAATAGTAAAGAATCTGCCTGCCAGTGCAGGAGACACGAGAGATGAGGGTTCAATCCCTGCATCAGAAAGATCCTCTGGAGTAGGAAATGGCAACCTACTCCAGTATTCTTGCCTGGAAAATTCCATAGAGCAAGGAGCCTGGTGGGCTACAGTTCATAGGTTCGTGAAGAGTTGGACACAACTGAGCACACACTGAGACAGGCCTTATTCTTTTATTTAATTCTCACAGCCCTGTAGAGTAGGATTATTGCTATTGTTTTATAGACAAGCCGACTGAGGCCTGAGGCTGGAAAGTCAGTTACCCTGTGTCATAGAGGGGGTCAGCCACAGAGCCAGAATTTGCTCCAGGCAGTCTACTCCAAGTGCAGATTCTTTGCTGTCAAGCTACAACTTGCCCTGACTCTCATTTTTAGAATAGAAAGAAGAGATGCTTAGAGATGTTAAGAAAAAAGAAGGAATTCTCCTTACATGATCATCCTCTTCTGCCATCATTAAATACTGAAAACTTTTTTTTTTTTTTTTTAAAAGGAGAAGGCAATGGCACCCCACTCCAGCACTCTTGCCTGGAAAATCCCATGGACGGAGGAGCCTGGTGGACCACAGTCCATGGGGTCGCTAAGAGTCGGACACAACTGAGCGACTTCACTTTCACTTTCATGCATTGGAGAAGGAAATGGGAACCCACTCCAGTGTTCTTGCCTGGAGAATCCCAGGGACAGGGGAGCCTCATGGGCTGCCGTCTATGGGGGCATCGCGCAGAGTCGGACACGACTGAAGCGACTTAGCAGCAGCAGTGCTTCAACTCCCATTTGGACACCCATTTCTTCACCTGACTCTATTTCTGCTTCTGGGGGTGATCCTTGATCCAGACCTCGCTAATCAAAACACTGGTGACTATTCCATGGTAAGGAGATTGGAGTGACAGCTTTTGTTTGAGCCTGTAGGGAAATAGTATCATTCTTTTCTCACTAGTTTGGAGCCAGGGAGGCGGCAGCTCCTGCTGCTGTTGGCAGCCTCTTTACGACCATGAGGAGAGATCGTCTGAGAACTGAGTTAACACAGCAAGTAGAGACAAGTGGAGAGAGCAGCACTAGAGCCTGAACTCACCCTCGGAGCATCTGAACCGAGCCACACACTCTTCAGTTATGTGCACTCATAAATTCTCATTTTTGGTGATGTCAGTTTGGGGGAGGTTTACCACTACTCGTAACCAAAAGAATCCTAATGGGCACATTAAACCTTTTGTAAGTGTGCGGTTGGTGCTACAGTCTGGGCTGTAACTAGGCAATTAAAAAGGCCCCTGGGTCTCAGTGGGAGATCAGAGGCTTGAGGAGAGCTGCAGGGCTTGGGTGAGTATAGATTAGAGCCATAGGGATAGTTTCAACAAATATTTGCGTGGCCTTTACCAAGTACCAAATACTGTTTTAAGTGTCTTTTATCTGTATTAGTTAATTTAAGTTACCGTTATCACCACTTTTTAAAAAGATGGAAACCAAAGACACAGAATGGTAGAGAGCATGTCCAAGATCACACAGCTATGGAGTTGGGAATACAATGGTGCTGGGCTCCAGATGGAGCCATCTTGCTGGGGGCATACCCTCAGCATCCCCCACTCCCCACTCCTCCTGACTTTCATCCAGAGAGCAGAAGCTCCAAGTGCTTTCAGGCGATACAGGAATATTCCTGTGGAATAGAGTTCTTTTTTTTTTTTTTTTAAGAACTACTTTTAACAATGAAATTCAGAAACACAGGTGGAAATTCAAGGGCAGTGGTTAAAGAAACTGTGAACTGCATGAGTAGAGACAAAGACTCTCACCCCTCGGTTTTCCCTCGGACTTGCTGGTCTACCCATGACATGGAAGAAACAGGAACGGAGGGCCATGGACAGGCACCCAGCGTGGCCAGCTCCGGGCAGCACTCCCACTCTCCAGGCCACATTGACCTCCGTCAGTCCCTGCCTGCTTTTCCAGTCTCTGCCCTTCCCAGACCCCAGAGGCAGCCCCCTGAGTGCTTCCCAGTGAGGTCTGCCCACCCCCGTTTCAGGGGAGGCTCACCTATGGCTGGCAGGAAGACCTTGGCCCAGCCCCTGTGGAGGCTCAGCCTCACTGAGGCTCGTGGAGCTGAGGGTGAGCTCTGGTTCTCGTCTGCATCTCCAGCAGGGAGCCTGGCCCACCACGGATGCCAAGTGTTGCGTGATCAGAGAGGCCTGAGTGTTGGGCTTCTGGTTTGCTCATTGCCGGTTCCCGGTGTCAGCCTCGCCATTGAATCCTGGCTCCCCTTTGCCCCAGGAGTCACGGAACTTCCTCGTGTTGAGTTCACCTATGTGACAGGCAATGTCCAGAGGACTTAACACGCGTATTACGGCTCTACTGTGCCCCATCCCCCATTGACACATTCCTTGGGGAGTGGCCGTCTCCCTCACACCCTACTGTTGCAATGTGTTCCCTTCTCTGGAACTCTAGGTGCTAGCGGTTGCCTGATTGACCCCTGAGCTGGCCCCACCTGTTGGGTGTCCTGGCTTGTGGACTGGTACCCTCTTGTCCCCCAGGCCCGGCTCTCTCTCCATCTTGGATGCAGAGCAATCTCAGGTGGTCCTAGTTGTCTCCAGCTTCTTGCCTGGCACTTCGACTTCCCTGGTGGCTCAGATGGTCAAGCGTCTGTCCACAATGCGGGAGACCCAGGTTTGATCCCTGGGTCAGGAAGATCCTCTGGAGAAGGATATGGCAACCCACTCCAGTACTCTTGACTGCAAAATTCCATGGATGGAGGAGGCTGGTGGGCTACAGTCCATGGGGTTGCAAACAGTCAGACATAATTGAGTGACTTCACTTTCACTTTCTTTGTCTCAAATCCTGCTACCAGGAGGGGCTGTGGTATGCACTTGGACTCTTATACTGACTCCCATTGGTTGGTGACATGGGCCCTTCACACCCCACCTCATCATGTCCTCTGGGGCAGAACTGGAGCACAGACCAAGAGAAGCAAGCAGGATAAGCTACTCTCCTAGGGCCTCTGAAATGGCTTGAGGTGTTCCAGATGGGTCACCAACACAGGTGGCCTCTGCCCCCAGCCATGGAACTCACTCTAAATATGATGGTTTGTACCTCTGGGAAGACTCAGGATTCCAGAGCAGTGATATTTCCTTGGCTGGGCCTGGTGGGGATTAGTATTCTCAGCCAATTCTTGATTATCTCCAGGAGAAGGGAGAAGATGGACCACTGACATTTCCAAATAACCTTGGAATTTAATCTGGCCAACAGCTCTGAATGTCCCCTGTTGGAACTCTTTCCAGAGCAGCTACCAAGAAGTCAAATCTATGTACTTGGCTTTCAGATCCTTTCTTCTTTACTTCTGCCCTGGTTTTTTTTTTCTGCCTCATGGGAAAGAGGTCTCCAGCAATGGACAAAGAACGAGGGGAGCAGCAAGAGGACTAATATGGCAGTGCGTTTTGTTGTAATTAACAGGAAATCCAACTCTAACTGGCTTAAATAGTGGAAGACATTTATTTAGTTAGAAGAATACAAAGTCTGGTGGTTGGGATGGCATCAAGTTGGGTTTGCTCCAGCGACAGAGGGCACCAGGGCTCCATTTCTCTCCACCTTCATCCCACAGTGTGGACTCTACTCTTAGATTTCACATGGTAGTCCCTGGCTATTCTAGGCCCTTGCTTCATGCTAGCCAATAGCTATGAAATGTCAGACTTCAAACTCTCTGATGGAAGATGTCGTGTCTTCTTTAGCTCCTGTTACTGACCCTATTGATTCAGGCCCCAATAAGGGTCCTCCTGCTTGCACCAATAGAATGAGACTGAATTTGGTTCAGAAGCAAAGGAAAGCTTCATTATGGGATCAGAGAAAGGAGCGGTGGGAGATCTTGCTCTATAGGGCATGCTTTCCCTGACAAGCAGTGGGTAGGGCTGCTTTGTAGGGTTCTGGCCCCAGGGTGGGGGGTTGGGGGGATGGTGGAGTTGAGTGCTGGGCACAGCCTCTCTGCACACCACCTGCTGCTACTGCCATCTTGGATTGAGGTGCATGTACACTTCTGTACATGGCTGGCTGTGCATTAGGCACAGAAGTTCTGCACTAGGAAATCTAACCCAGTGCAAGGTCTCTGCACACAGGCCCCTACAGGCAAGTGAAACTAGACAAAGCACAAAAGTTGGACCTTGTCTTATCACCTAGATTCCATCTTATTTCCCCCCTCCACCCCAGTGGGTTCTGCTGGTGACAAATATCTCCTCTGTCTTCCATCTTGCTTCTCATTCTTTAAAATTTTTTTTAAAAAAGTTACCTATTTCATTATTTTTGGCTGCCCTGGGTCTTCATTGCTCTGTGTGGGCTTTCTGAGGTTGCAGTGTGTGGGCTTCTCGTTCCTATGGCTTCTCTTGTTGTGGCTCATGGGCTCAGTTGCCCTGTGGCAGGTGGGGGTCTTAGTTCCTGAACCAGGGATTGAACTTGTATCCCCTGCATTAGCAGGCAGGTTCTGAACCACTGGACCACAGGGGAAGTCCCTTGCTTCTCATTCTTGAGGGATGCTGTGGGTCTGCTAAATTTGGGTGTGTTGTCATAATCCTAGGGAGGGGAACAGAGCTTCTCCCCTGCAGCCCTTAGTGCTCTTTGATTGTCCCTCCAGGCCTCAGCACTAACTGTTTGTAGCTGTGAGCAACCAGCATTTGAAGTTTCACAGATTCTAACCTTTTGGAGTCAAAGGACATGAGACAATTTAAGTTACAGGCCTGCATATCAGCAAGAGAACAATGGTTGTGAATGAGCCCAGGAAAAGTAGAAACCAAGTGATGCTGGGGAGGGTCTGTTTTACCCTTTTCCATGTTTGTTCAGCCAGGTAAGACTGACAGCCTCCTGTTAGCCAATTTGCTTTTTTTTCAGTAGCTTGTCTGTACTCTCTTCAATCGGGTCGCTTGCAATGACATAAAAGACAACCTGATGTATGAGCCGGAGCCAGAGCCCTCCTTGGTAACCTAGGTAACCTAGATTACCTGATTGCAAGTAGTCAGAAGGGATCTGTTGCCCCAGGTTGTCTCTCTGGAGGGTGGGGCTGGGGATCTCTTCACTGGAGTGTGATGTGCCCAGAGAGTGATGCTCTGCAACTTCGGGGCAGAATGGGTACTTAAGATCACCAAGTGGAGTCTGTTCTACTTAGAAGTGAGCTGATCTTGCATATTGCTGGTTTTCCAGGGTTTTGGGTGCATCCCATTTCCTCTTCCGAGGACGGTAGAGAACCAATCAGTGGGTGGGGACAGCACATGGTTACCATATATCCTGAGGACTTCCATTGTTTCTCCTACCTAGAGGACACACTTGAGTTGCTTTATTTCAAGGAGGTTAAAGTGTCCCTTCTCTGGGGACTGGGGAACAGTTTACCATATATGCATCCAAATGCACTTTAACTTTAACTTATCCCTTGGGGCTAATTGCATACAGAGCAGAGCAATCAGAGTTGGCCAACATAATTTGACTGAGGCCATTTTAAGGTCTGTTTGGATCTCTCTGCTTTCTTCCGTTGGGATCTCTAGGCTGAGTGCCATAAGGGTGGTGTCATCTGCATATCTGACGTTATTGATATTTCTCCCGGCAATCTTGATTCCAGCTTGTGCTTCTTCCAGCCCAACGCTTTTCATGATGTACTCTGCATAGAAATTAAATGAGCAGGGTGACAATATACAGCTTTGATGTACTCCTTTTCCTATTTGGAACCAGTCTGTTGTTCCATGTCCAGTTCTAACTGTTGCTTCCTGATCTGCATTGTTAGGACCCAAACAGTTGCCATAACAGGCGTCAGGGGGCCAAGACAGGCCAAAATCTCCCTTGCAGAGGAGCTAAGTCATTGCCAGGAAGAAAAGGGCTAGTTTCAGCCTATCAGGAAGAGGGTGGAAATCCTCTAAGAAAGCCCGCGCGCGCGAAAATTCAGCCAATTAGTAAATACCATAAAACCCTTGCAACCAATCCACCCTTACCAACTCCCTGTCTTTGTCTTAACTCTATAAATACTGGTGTAATTTAGGGCTCGGGGCTCTCGTCAAGACTCCACTGCGCTGGATGAGATGGGAGCCCTAGCTCGAGCTAGCAATAAACCCCTTTATGTTTTTGCATTGCTGTGGATGTCTTATTCTCTCAGTTTTGGGGACTCGGACTTCGGGCACAACATGCATATAAGTTTCTCAAGAGGCAGGTCAGGTGGTATGGTATTCCCATCGCTTCCAGAATTTTCCACAGTTTATTGTGATCCACACAGTCAAAGGCTTTGGCATAGTCAATAAAGCAGTAGTAGATGTCTTTCTGGAACTGTCTTCTTCTTCCCATGATCCAGCGGATGTTGGCAATTTGATCTCTGGTTCCTCTGCCTTTTCTAAAACCAGCTTGAATATCTGGAAGTTCACGGTTCACGTATTGCTGAAGCCTGGCTTGGAGAATTTTGAGCATTACTTTACTAGTGTGTGAGATGAGTGCAATTGTGTGTTAGTTTGAGCATTCTTTGGCATTGCCTTTCTTTGGGATTGGAATGAAAACTGACCTTTTCCAGTCCTGTGGACACTGCTGTTCCAAAGGGTAGATTCAAACAATTGTTAATCAGGAAAGGGAGAAGATACAAAAACAAGAAAAATAATCAAAAGTTGGTACAGCCTCCAGACATGGTCCTAGTTCCTACTCAAAAATGTATATATAACAATGTCTTTAAGTTCTTCTACAAAACTAGAGCCCCCACTCAGGTGAAAGATGGTAACTTCAGACTGAACACAAGATTCCTAGGGCACAGCTCTGTTGCCTCACCACCAACCAATCAAAAGGGGTCACAAACCCTAAAACCCTCACCCCAAATGTTGCCTTCTGTGTCCGGGGTCCAGGGATGACCATCCTGTTAGGTCTCCTGTTTGGTCCCTGTCTATTTCATCTCTGAGAGAGGCCAACAGTTTCAAACTAAATTGCTGTTATTACAAAGGTAAATGCTGGTTTCAGGCAAAAAATACCTTGACTTAGATCAGATAGAGAGAGACTTCTGCTCTACTAGACAGGTCTACGCCCATCACAACAGAAAAAAGTTACAAAAAAAAAAAAAGAGATCTCTGCCCCAATTCCCCAAAAGTATCTTGAGTATAAAGTCTCTCAAGAGGGAGTTGTAAGGGGGAGCACACTGACTGAAGCCGCCCACCCTGGCCAGGCACCATAGTAGCCATTTGCATGAGCTGTTTTATGACAGGAGATCCTGGTAAGGAACACGGAACTAATAAGTCACCACCAACCGGAAGAGCTCAGGAAAGGTCAAAAGGAGACACCGCGTGTCCATCCACTTCCCGGAATCCCTCTCGCTAGCATCCATCTTGGCTGAGCGATGTGTGCGTCACCAGGAAAGACTCTGAATTAGAATGATTGCCAAAGACCACCCGGCAACTAATCCCATCACCATTAAACCCGAGACTGTGAGCTGCTGTGGCAGAGCTGTTCTCCTGGGTTCCCTTACCCTACTGCTCTCCACCCGGGTGACCTTTCCCCATAAAATCTCTTGCTTTGTCAGCACATGCGTCTCCTCGGACAATTCATTTCCGAGTGTTAGCGAAGAGCCCAGTTTTGGGCCCTGGAAGGGGTCCCCCTTCCTACAACAACTTCAGGGCAAATAGATGGGGAAACAATGGAAACACTGACAGACTTTATTATTTTGGGCTCCAAAATCACTGCAGATGGTGAGTGCAGCCATGAATTTAAAAGACGCTTCTTGGAAGAAAAGCTATGACCAACCTAGACAGCATATTAAAAAGCAGAGACATTGCTTTGCCAACAAAGGTCCATCTAGTCAAACCTGTGGTTTTTCCAGTAGTCATGTATGGATGTGAGAGTTGGACTATAAAGAAAGCTGAGTGCAGAAGAATTGATGCTTTTGAACTGTGGTGTTGAGAAGACTCCCTTGGACTTCAAGGAGATCCAACAAGTCAATCCTAAAGAAAATCAGTCCTGAATGTTCATTGGAAAGGCTGATGCTGAAGCTGAAGCTCCAATACTTTGGCCACCTGATGCAAAGAACTGACTCACTGGAAAAGACCCTGATGCTGGGAAAGACTGAAGGTGGGAGGAGAAGGGGACGACAGAGGATGAGATGGTTGGATGGCATCATTGACTTGATGGACATGAGTTTGAGCAAGCTCCGAGAGTTGGTGATGGACAGGGAAGCCTGGTATGCTACAGCCCATGGGTTTGCAAAAAGTCATTCATGACTGAACTGAACTGAACAATGATGATGAAGGTGATGATTATGGTGTTTCTGTACATGCGTGTTAAGTCACTTCAGTCATGCCTGACTCTTCGTGACCCCATGGACAGTAGTCCACCAGGCTCCTCTATCCATGGGGATTCTCCAGGCAAGAATACTGGAGTAGGTTGCCATGCCCTCCTCCAAGGGATCGTCCCAATCCAGGGATTGAACTTGCATCTCTTGAGTCTTCTGTATTGTCAGGTAGGTTCTTTACCACTAGCACCACTTGAGAAACCCATGATGTTTCTAAGTACCTGTTATGAATGATTTTTTTTTTTTTCCATCTAAGTCATCTAAGTTTTAGACTTGCCTCAGTACTGCAGGATGCTGCCAGTGACAATTCAGGATGGAGGCACGCCCCAGGGTTCCAACAGCAGGCTGTTCTCCTGCAATGTCAGCCACCACCTGGGTTCATAGCTTCCCCTGCAACTCCTTGCTTCCAGGTCACTTGAGGGGGACTGCCCTCCACTCTCCTTACCGTGGCACAGGTGTGGAAGCTGGGGGTGTGGGAGCCAACAAGGAGTGACTTGTGGGACAGTCTGGGGCACTGGGTGTGATTGGTCCTCAGGAGTAGAGGTGAGAAGGGGAGCAGGAAGCCTGGTCATGGTGCCTTGGGAAAGAAGGGGTCCATTCAGCTTCTTGGTTTGTGAAGCTGGATCCACATCTGGCCTTCCTCCCCAGGCAGAGCTGCCAAGCATGGCCCTGAATGTGAGATACCCACCATCCCTGGGATCAATCTCCTTAGGTCCCATTGCTCACCTGAGATGCTTCTCCAACAGGCTGATGCAACCTTTGTTTTTGGGTCACTAATGTCAGGATGCCATGAGGCCTTGCTAGGCTGGGGCTCTCTCCTTCCAGCTGAATTCAGTTCCTTCTTACATACCCAGCAGGGCCTCTTAGGTTTCTGCCAAAGGAGACTGCTATAAATTCAATTGTCCCACTCCCAAAATTCATGCTTTGAAACCTAATCCCCAGTGTGATGGTTTGGAGGTGAAGATTTTGAGCAGTGGAGGGCATGAGGGTGAGCCCTCATGAATGGGATTAGGAGCCTTATAAAAGGGACCCTGGAGAGCACCCTTGCCCTTTCTGCCATGTGAAGACACGGGGAAGGCTCTGTCTATGATCCAGGAAGCAGGCCTTGACTAGATGCTTTAACTTCCCTGGTGGCTTAGATGGTAAAGAATCTGCCTGCAATGTGGGAGACCTGGGTTTGATCCCTGAATCAGGAAGATCCCCTGGAGAAGGGAAAGGCAACCCACTCCAGTATTCTTGCCTAGAGAATCCCATGGACAGAAGAGCCTGGCAGGCTACAGTCCATGGGGGTAACAAAAAATCGGACATGACTGAGTGAGTGACTAACACTATCACTTTCATTCATCTTCTTGATCTTGGACTTCTCAGCCTCCAGAACTATGAGAAATAGCCTTCTATTGCTTGTAAGCCACCCAGTCTATGGTATTCTAACAGTCTGGACAGAGTAAGACAAGGATGGAGGGAGGAAAATCCAGAGAAGCACAAAGAAAGTGAACTGGGAAGAGCCGGGGGATAGGGGTCAGTTCACTTGGGTTCAAATCTCAGCTCTTCTGCTGGTAGCATTTATGTTTAGAGAACTGCCTAACCCATTTGGGCCTCAGTTTCCTTAGCTATAAAATAAGAATTGCTAATATACGCATTACCTGTCTGGCAGCATTGTTGCGTTTAAATCCCATGTCTACCAATTCCTATGAAGGAAGCCTACGATTTATCCTCAGCTTTCTCATCTGTAAAATGGGGTCACAAACCTCCCTCAGAATGTTGTGGTGAGGCTTAACTGAAGTGAGGGATGCAAGTTGCTTGCCACAAGGAGGCTATCGGGATTTCTAAAGTCTAAGATGCTTTCATATTCCACGTTAGGGAAGAAGCCCTATTTTCCTTGGGAATTGAGAAGGGCTTAGATGCAAACTGGGGTCTGCCTGTGGGGCACATTGCGAGCACTGAGGGGAAGGCAGTTGCCCCACAGCACCCTCAGGGCCCCCTGGGGGCAGAATCCAAGAAGCAGGAGGAGCGCTTGAGAATCTCAGGTGAAAATGCACAGAGGAAGGAAGTGGACAAAGGCCATCCTAAGGCTGGCCACCACTCTTGCTTGGACTGCTATTCCTCAAAGGGAGCTTTGTTCAGCTGAGGGTGCTTCATTTCAAAGCAGACCAGGGATCCCAAAGGTTACATCTCCTGGTGGCTGGCTCTTTCAGTTCATAGACCAGCTCTTTCTTTTTTCCAGGGCGTACATAGGGGACCAGGGCTACTGGGTCAACTGTGTACTGGAGTTTATAAAACCATCTTTTTCAGGGAGTTAACTGTTGGTGAAAGCAGTTAACTTCTAAGTTCTTCAAAGAAGCGATTGCCATTTTCATCAGAATCTCTGGAGATTCTTTTTAAAGCACACAGATAATTAGACATGGAATAGGAATTAGAATGGAACAGGAAAGCACTGGGAACCAGCATTTGCAGAGGGCCCCAGAGACAGAGGAGCCTGACAGGCTACAGTCCATAGGGTCACAAAGAGTAGGACACAACTGGATGCCTGAGCACAGTCACTCACAGCAGATGGGTCTTCTGTCTGGAGAACCATAGACTGATGGGAAAGGAATGGGACATCTCATTAAGTACTAAATTCTCTTAACACCTTTCCCAAAAAAACAATCCTCTGCTCTCAGGACTGGTTCATGGGTGGAAACTCCCAGGCTTAGAAGGGTCCCATTTTTGGTTTAATGCTCTCACTATTGCTGTCTTTGAAATTCTTAAATTTTTGAATGAGGAGGCCCTGACTTTTCATCTTGCATTGGGCTTCACGAATTATGTAGCGGGTCCTGTCCACTACACAGTTAAGAACTTCAGAAAGGATAGATTTGCCCAAGGCCACACAGCTAAGGAGTGGAAATGGGTTTGGAATCCTGAGATATCTGACCCCAAAGTTCTGCTACCCCATGACTTTGAGATTCAAAAGGAATGGACTTTGATAGTGAAGTTCTGATTTCAGCCACCTTGTCAGGTTTCAGGGTGAGGGAAAGGCCTTCCCCAGGCATCTTATTTACACCAGGAAAGTTTTCATCAGTGCTACTACTCATAAGGGTAAGACCAATGTATAAACTCATTCAGCTTCAGGGTAGGAAAGTTACTGTGTAATTCCAGGCTGGCAGCCCCTGGAGGGAGAGAGTAAAGAATGCTTCTCATCCCTCTCCCTCACTGTAGCTTTACTATGCACAAAGGATAAGGCAAAGAGGTACAGGGGACAGGATCTAGAGCCAAAGGTGGTCCAGAACCAGCTATGCCACTTATTAGATGAATAGCAGAGAGTAACGGGTCTCTTGGGCTGCAAGTCCCATTTTTTTGTCTGTAAAATGAAGTGATGCAAACACAACCAATATCCAAGTTTGTGGTGAGGATCAGATGGCCAGATGGACTTCAAAACAGTATGTCAAGGTCAGTACAAGCTCTATGAACATTTGTGACTCATAAGGTTGGTTGGTATGTGCATAAGGAAGTGGTTTGGCAAAAGAGAGGGACACCTGGGTTATGCTGAGGGTGGTCTCGCCTCAGGGCAGGACCTTTGCTGTCCCTAAGGTGGAACTGAAATCCCAAGTGACTTGGGGTGGGAAAGAGGTGAGAGGAGTGGGTGCCACAGGGATTGGGACTCTGGTTGCTTCAGACTTTGCTGCTACAAAAGAAGGCAGAACTACCAATAGCAGTAATAATAATTACTGGGCTTCTCTGGTGGCTCAGATGATGTAAGAATCTGCCTGCAATGCAGGACACCTGGGTTTGATCCCTGGGTCTGGAAGATTCCCTGGAGAAGGGCATGGCAGCCTGCTCTAATATTCTTGCCTGAAGAATTTCCATGGACAGAGGACCCTGGTGGGCTGCAGTCCATGGGGTCGCACACAACTGAGCAACTAACATGCACACACAATAATAAAAATAATAGTGAAAAAAAAAAAACCTACAATGGGGCAGGACAGCAGAGAAGACTCGGGAATGCAGAAACAGGCTCTTCAGTTGAGACAGAGGTGTTTGGGGCCAGCAGAGTTTTTTGGTTGTTAGGTAAGGACCCATCACTTACCAAGATCAGTGAAGACCCCAGTTTTGTGTCAGAGCCAGGCGTGGGCCATAGCAGTTTGAGAGGCAAGGAGAAGCAGAAACCAGGCCCCTGAGAAAGAAGCTTGTTAGACCTCAGAGGCAGTGTTATTGTTTTGCTTTGCTTTTAAAGCAGCATTTTACTCAAAATCTTTGCTTCTAAGACCATAGGGCTAAAATAATTGCTCAGAGACTATAAAGAGCAAAGACGCTGGGGCTCCCTGGAACAAAAAGACTCTGAAGGCCCAAGGCTAAGCCAGGTAGAGAACAGGTGGAGGTGGAAGGTCAGAGTGGCTCCCAGTCTGCACAGCCACGGTCAGGTCCCCCAGACCTCAAACCTGCCCTTGAGCAGATGGCATGGGGAAAAGGGCCACATTAGCAAGCAGGTGCCAGGGGCAGCTTAAGGAGGCTGAGCAGGTGGGTACAGCCTGTGGGTGGAGGAGCCCACACATTAGGCTGAAGGTACAAGAGATGTGAAAAGATACACACTAGAAAATCCCATGGACAGAGGAGCCTGGTGGGCTGCAGTCCATGGGGTCGCTGGGAGTCGGACACGACTGAGCGACTTCACTTTCACTTTTCACTTTCATACATTGGAGAAGGAAATGGCAACCCACTCCAGTGTTCTTGCCTGGAGAATCCCAGGGACCGGGGAGCCTGGTAGGCTGCCATCTGTGGGGTCGCACAGGGTCGGACACGACTGAAGCGACTTCAGCAGCAGCAGCAGCAGCCTGATGCTACAGGGAAGTTTCACCGAGTTTCCCAAACTGGAATCTGAGGGTCCTTGAACATCTACAGATGAATCTTGAGTATCTGCAGCTTCTCTATGAGGATATCTAAAATTTTGCATTTTTATTTGATCATGACCTGAAAAGAAAAAAGTCAGTATAAGCATATTCTGGGTAATCTGGATTAGTGACCTCTGATCATTTTTTTTGTTTTTGGCATCCACCCGCAGAAGGAATCCATTTTCCTGGTGACCTGGTTTCCATACACTGATATTCACGATCACATAAGCAGAGCTGACAGGCAGCCCATCCAGACCAGGGCAGCCACGCCAGCTGTGAAAACATGAAAAGACTCCAAGCCAATGGGTGGATAGCTCTGAGCCTCTAGAGTGTCACCACCCCCTCCTCCCTGATAGCCTTGGTGCCTCCTCTGCGATCCTCCTCAACCAGCTCACCAGCAGAGGTGAGGCAAACCGGGAGAGTGTAATAGCTTCCTGTCACTGCTGTAACAAATGACCACGCACTGGATGGGTTAAAATAGCAGAGCTTTATTCTCCTGCAGCCCTTGCTGCCAG
The DNA here is from genome assembly GCA_006410635.1 of Cephalophus harveyi. Lineage (NCBI taxonomy): Eukaryota > Metazoa > Chordata > Mammalia > Artiodactyla > Bovidae > Cephalophus > Cephalophus harveyi. The sequence continues at coordinate 32,903 of SJYT01083098.1, forward strand.
AAGTCTGAAATCAGAGTCCCTGGGTCAAAACCAAGATGTTAACAGGGCTGTGCTTCTATCTGGATCAGATCTCCCCTGCCTTTCTCTTTTAAGAACACATGATTTTATGACTGTGCAAGTGTGGCCCACACAGATAATCCCAGATAATCTATCCATCTCAAGGTCCTTAACTTAATCACTTCTGCAAAAGCTCTTTTTCCTTATAAAGTAACATTTACAGATTCCAGGGATTAGGACCTGATATCACAGGGAGCCCTTATTGAGTAACAACAGTGCCTGCAAGGCCTTGCTGCAGAGATGCAGTATCTCTTTGGATTGGTCACTCCTGTGTTGTGTAAATGTGTGCTTGAAATAATTTTCTTTATACAATACTTATTCTGACATAATGTGATATCCTTTGATGTTTTTTCTTTTCTATCATTTAAAAAATAGTGTTTAATCTAACTTTAGTTGTCTTTCTTCCAGTTTTAGTGACATGTAATTGACATACAGCACTGTATAAGTTTAAGGTATACAGCGCGATGATTGACTTACATGCATCATGATATGATTGCCACAATAAGTTTAGTGAATATCTATCTCTCATACAGACCTCAAATTAAAGAAATGGAAATTTTTTTCCTTGTGATGAAAGCTCACACATGAGAGGATTTACTTTCTTTCATATATAATGTACAGCAGTATTAATTATACTTATTGTATTGTACTTTATATTCCCAGTATTTATTTGATAACTAGGAGTTTGTATCTTTTGACAGCCTTCATACCCTTGAGAGCCTCCTGCCTCTAGTAACCACAAATCTGACCTCTTTTTCTTTGTGTTTGTTTGTTTGTTTTTGAAGTATAATTGACCTACAACACTATGTTAGTTCACGTTACACAACATAAGGAATCAATATTTCTATACATTTCAAAATGATCACCATGATAAATCTAGTTGTCATCTGTCACCATACAAAGATATTGCATAATTCTTCACTATATTCCTCATACTGCACATTTGATATTCATGACTCATGTATTTTGTAACTGGAAGTTTATCCCTCTTAATCTTGCTCACCTATTGCTCTCTTCCCCTCATCCTTGTCCCCTGGGGTAGTCACCTGTTGGTTCTCTGTACCTGGAACTCTGTCTGTTTAGCTGTTTTTGTTCATTTGTTTTGTTTTCAGATTTCACAAATCAGTGAGATAATATTGGCTCAAAGGTTAAAGCGTCTGCCTCCATTGTGGGAGACCCGGGTTCGATCCCTGGGTCGGGAAGATCCCCTGGAGAAGGAAATGGCAATCCACTCCAGTATTCTTGCCTGGAGAATCCCATGGACGGAGAAGCCTAGTAGGTTACAGTCCACGGGGTCGCAAAGAGTCGGACACGACTGAGCGACTTCACCTCACCTAATACAGTATTTGTCTTTCTCTGTCTGACATTTCACTTAGCGTAATACCTTGTAGGTGCATTTATTTTGTCATTGATGGCTCAGTAATATTCATATAAAATGCATCTTTATCCATTCATCTACTAATGGGTACTTAGGTTGCTTCTATATATTGACTATTGTAAGTAATGCTTTGGTGAGCACTGAGGTCCAAATATCTTTTTTGAGTTAGTGATTTCATTTTCTTTGGATAAATACCTAAAGTGGAATTGCAGGACTGTATTGTAGTTCTATTTTTAATTTTTTAAGGAAATTCCTAACTGTGGCTGTACTGATTTACATTCCCACCAATAGTGAACATCTTTTTTCCACGTCCTCACTGACACTTCATCTTTGTTGTGTTTTTGATAATAGCCATTCTGACAAATGTGAAGTGATATCTCATTATGGTCTTGTCTATATCATATTTTAAAAAGTGCTTGCTGCACCCAGTATACTGATTTCATGACCCACTATTAAGTTGTGATTTATTTTGAAAAGCATTGCGAACTTTCTATGATGTAGTAACCTAGCAGTGCCACAGTTTCCACTGCCTCTAGTTGTGTTTTATAGTATATTTTCTTTTTAAAATTATTTATTTATTTATGTATTTTTGGCTGCACTGGGTCTTTGTTGCTTTGGGGAGGGCTTTCTCTAGTTGTGGTGGGCGAGGGTTACTCTTCGTTGTCGCGTGCCGGCTTCTCATTGCCGTGGCTTCTTTTGTTGCAGAGCACAGGCCCTGGAGCGCGGGCTTCATTAGTTGGGGCCCTTGAGCTCAGTAGTTGTGGCACAAGGGCTTAATTGCTCTGCGCATGTGGAATCTTCCTGGACCAGGGGTCGAAACCATGTTCCCTGCATTGACAGGCAGATTCATATCCGCTGCGCCACCAAGGCAGTCCTGTACTTGGGTTTTTATGACAATGGCACTAAACTAAATAGCCATATGTAGTAGCAATAGCAGGTGAAAGAGAAAAGAATAGAGAGAACTTTAATATGTAAATGATGAAGAATTTTTGACAGGTTTGCCAAGAATACATAATAGCGGAAGGGTAGCTTTAGATAGGGAGAAGGCAATGGCATCCCACTCCAGTAATCTCGCCTGGAAACTCCCATGGACAGGCTGCAGTCCATGGGGTCGCGAACAGTCGGACACGACTGAGCGACTTCACTTTCACTCTTCACTTTCATGCATTGGAGAAGGAAATGGCAACCCACTCCAGTGTTCTTGCCCGGAGAATCCCAGGGATGGCGAAGCCCGATGGGCTGCCATCTGTGGGGTCGCACAGAGTCGGACACGACTGAAGCGACTTAGCAGCAGCAGCAGCAGCTTTAGATAGACTATAATTTAATAAATGGTGTTGAGGTAACTAGATATCCACATGAAAAGAATGAAATCAGATGTCTGTCATATCAGGCACAGTCTCAACTTAAAATGGATTAGAGACTAGACCTGGAACTGTAAAACTCACAGGGAGAAACACGGGGTAAAAGCTCCTTGATGCTGGCCTTCACAACACTTTTTTGGATATGACACCAAGGGCTCAGACAACAAGAGCAAAAAATAAATAAGTGAGACTACGCCAAACTAAAAGGCTTCTGCCCAGTAAAGGAAGCAGTTAACAAAATGAATGGGCAATCTATGGATAGGGAGAAAATGTTTGACGACTGTATATCTGAAAATGAGTGACTACTCAAAATATATAAGGAACTCATACAGCTCAATAGCAAAAATAAGAACAGACACAAAACAAAAAAACAACAAAATAACCTGATTAAACATTGGACAAATGACTTGAAGTGACATTTTTCCAAAAAAGACATACAAATGACCAACAGTTATATGAAAAGATGCTCAATATCACTAATCTTAGAGAAATGCAAATTAAAACTACAATGAGGTATCATCTCACCTGTTGTTCACTCACTCACTCATATTTGACTCCCCGTGGACTGCAGCACGCCAGGCTTCCCTGTCCATCACCAACTCCCAGAGTTTGCTCAAACTCATGTCCATTGAGTCGGTGATGCCATCCAGCCATCTCATCCTCTGTTGCCCCTTCTCCTCCTGCCTTCAATCTTTCCCAGCATCAGGGTCTTTCTAATGAGTTTGCTTTTTGTATCAGGTGGCCAAAGTGTTGGAGCTCCAGCTTCAGCATCAGTCCTTTCAATGAATCTCACTTTTTAGGATTTCTATTATCAAAGAGAGAGAGATAATAAGTATTGGCGAGGATGTGGAGAAAAGGGAGCCCTTGCTTATTGTTGATGGGAGTATAAATTGGTATTGCCCTTGTGGCAAATAGGCTAAAGTTTTCTCAAATTAAAAGAAAAAATAGAATGCAACTATCATATTATTCAACAGTTCCCCTTCTGAGAATATACCTAAAGGAAGTAAAATCATACCTCAAAAAGATGTCTGTGCTCCCATATTCACTGCAGCATTATTCACAACAACCAAGATATGGAAACAAATTAAGTGTCCATTGATGGATGAATTAATAACGAAATTATGGTGTAAGTATACAGAATGGAAAATTATTCAGCCTTAAAAAAGGAGATCCTGGTATTTGCAACAACATGGATGAACCTGGAAGACATTATGCTAAGTCAAATAGGCCATACACAAAAAGAAAAAAATGACATGATCTCACTTATATGTAGACTCTCAAAAAGTTGAATACACAGAAACGAAGAGGAGAGTAGTGATTACCAGGTGTGGAGAGGTGGGAGAAATAGGGACATGCTGGTTTAAGATACAAGATTAGAGTTATGTAAGATGAATAAGCTTGGAGGTCTCATTATACAGCATGATTCAATGCTAAGAAGACTGCATTGAATACTGGAAATTTGCCAAGAGCAGATTTAAGATCACACACACACAAAGGTAACTATGTGAGAAGACACATAAAGTAGCTCAATTGTAGTAATCATTTCACCGTGTGTATGTGTATCGAGTCACTATGTTGTACACCTTAAAATATACAACTTTATTTTAAAATATGGAAATGATGCGTTTGTGATAAGCAAAGACCATTTGGCATGTTAAGAAACTAAAGACCTGACGTTAGTTTGGATGGCAGAAAAGGATGGCAAGATTGAGCTCTCACGTGGCACATGATGGTGTCGGCTTGCCAAACTCTAAAGAGCTCCATACAGTGGCAGCGCTCACCACAGTCACATTTTGTCCAGAAAATTCATTTCAACAGTTTAAAACAGCATTGTCTGCCACAGTAAATTAATACTGTTAGTTAAGATTTTCTAGTCCTGTTTGTACTTCATTTATAACCATTTATTGGAGAAGGCAGTAGCACCCCACTCCAGTACTCTTGCCTGGAAAATCCCATGGACAGAGGAGCCTGGTAGGCCACAGTCCATGGGGTTGCTAAGAGTCGGACACAACTGAGCGACTTCACTTTCACTTTTCGCTTTCATGCACTGGAGAAGAAAATGGCAACCCACTCCAGTGTTCTTGCCTGGAGAATCCCAGGGACGGGGGAGCCTGGTGGGCTTTCATCTATGGGGTCACACAGAGTCAGACATGACTGACACGACTTAGCAGCAGCAGCAGCATAACCACTTATAAGGTTGTTTCGTTCTTATATATTATATGGAAGCTATAAGCCTAAGGATTTTTTAAACCCAGTTTTATATTTGCACATGTCCAGGTACTATAAAAGAAAAATAATTTAAGACAATTTTAGCAGAGTGGTGGTGGTGGGAAAGCCACAAGAATTTTTTCTTCTGATACAATGAATAGTGCATTCAAGTTTAAGAAAGACTAGTCTACCACTGGGAGTATAGTGAGGTACGTGAATGTGAAAATACACAGATAAAACAAAGAAAGGTGAAACAAAGAAAAGGAACAGCAGTCATATCGTAAGCTTGAAAAATTAGGATTGAATCAAGGCAGGGAAAACTTGAGGAATAGCTTCAGCCAGCACCCTTCTAGAATATCCAGAGATGTCCCTACCAACAGAAGATGACAAATCTGGATGGAAAAGGATGTGGTCCAAGTAGGAAGTCAGCACAGAAACAGACCAACAGGGGGACTTTGCCTCCAATTACTCATAGTGAGAAGATGTGACCACTCCCTCAGCAGGACAGGCAGCAGTCACACAACACCCATGTTTCATCTCTTGATGCTAGATATGTGGGGCCTAACTTATCAGTTCAAAAATGTGGAAGCGCTGATTTACTTTGATTCTTTTAAATCTGTAGATTTGCTTTGATTCTTTCAAAATAATTCTTCTGCTTCCACTGTAAAATAAAAAAAATTCACACGAGGCCCACGTAGAAACACTCCATATCAGTCAGACCATCTCGGGGCCAGGTAGGGTCAGCTGTGAGTGAAAGGGTAGGTTGCCACCACACAGATGCTGGTTTTCCATTAACACCTCTTGGCAACTCTAATGATGTGATTATTTCCAGGTAACCCAGTCTTACAATGCCATCAGCATATCTCTAATAGTTGGCAGGACACTTGAGTTCTTAAAACCCAACCTGTTGGTTTCTCTGAAGAGAAAAATTCAGTCCCAAAGGACAAGTTACTTAGTTGAGGTCACCACATTCATGATGGAGCAACTAGAACCAAGGACTCTTAACTCCCAGCTCAGATCTCTTTGCACTTATCTTTATTCACATTTTGCATGCATGCATGATGTCCCTTCAATCCTGTCTGACTCTTTGCAACCCTATGGACTGCAGCACGCCAGGTTTCCCTGTCCTTCACTATCTCCTGGAGCTTGCTCAAACTCATGTCCATTGAGTCAGTGGTGTCCATCTCATTCTCTTTCACACCCTTCTCCTCCTGCCCTCAATCTTTTCCAGCATCAGGGTCTTTTCCAGTGAGTCAACTCTTCCCATCAGATGGCCAAAGTAGTGGAGCTTCAGCTTCAGCATCAGTCCTTCCAATGAATATTCAGAGTTGATTTCCTTTAGGATTGACTATCTTGATCATTATTTGTATTTGGACACAAATATTCTTAGGTCCCTTTGAAATGACTCGTGACAGGGTAAATTTGAACAGAAGATACTTATCTGAGGTCCTAATACAGTCACTCATTGGTTTATTCATTCACTTAATTTTCTTTGAGCTTCCATTTCTTCATCTGAAAAATGCGATGACCTCCTCATCACACTAACATGAAGATGAATTGAGACATGTACAGGAAAGAATTTTGTGTGAATAAATCATAGAGCATTTTCAGACATCACTCCATAATGTGAAAAGTGGAAATGAAAGTTGCTCAGTCATGTCTGACTCTGCGACTGCAAGCCAGAATTCTAGAGTGGGCAGCCTAACCTTTCTCCAAGGGATTTTCCCAACCCAGGAACTGAACCCCGGTCTCCCGAATTGCAGGCAGATTCTTTACCAGCTGAGCTACCAGGGATGCCCATAAGATGGCAGCTAAGTCAGCAGAACACTGGCTAATAGAATGACTGAGATGGAGGGTATGCTCATGCTCGTCGTGTCCAGCTCTTTGTGACCCCCATGGACTGTGGTCCACCAGGCTTCTCTGTCCATGGGATTTTCCAGGGAAGAATACTGGAGTAGGTTGCCAAAGTTCAATTACAAGATGTGTACTTTCAGGCAGAGCTACTTAACTTCTTCTGGGCCTCTATTTCTTCATGATAAATAGGAACAATAATAGCATATAGGGCTTCCCTTGTAGCTCAGTTGGTAAAGGATCTGTCTGCAATGTGGGAGACCTAGGTTCAGTCCCTGGGTTGGGAAGATCCCCTGGAGAAGGAAAAGGCTACCCACTCCAGTATTCTGGCCTGGAAAATTCCACGGACTGTAAAGTCTATGGAATAGTAGAGTTGGACACAACTGAGCAACTTTCACTACAGGGTTTTTATGGGGGCAGTATGGATTCATTTCTATAAACTATTGTTTGGCACTTAATAAGTGCTCAATATATGTTAGCTATTATTATTTTCTTGCAAACTTGCTGATGGTGATATCTTTTTCATTGTTGTAAGTGTCTTCTTCATTGTTGTACTTATGTAGTGCTTTAGAAGTCAGCAAGCTTTAGTGCTTCTGGAAGCTGTAGATGGTGCCTTCACACCTCTCCTGGGAGTCCTGCCATTCTTAGCACTGAAACAGGAGCAGCAGAGCTGCCTTCCAGAGGCAAACTGGCCACTAAACCCACCTGTTGCCCCCCTTCCCAAGGCCCAGCTGCCATCAATGGGAGCCTAGCCATATGAAGACAGAGCAGTATTTGCACTGACCTGGCTCCTGCTCTTGTCTGAAGGGCAGCAGTGGCCCCGGGCCATGCCACCTCTTGCAGGGATCCTGGCAGAGCACACAAGCCAAACAGGATCAAAGTGGGGCATGCCTTGGCCCAGGAATCCACTGGCACCAGCTCACAAAAGGTGGGAACAGGGAGTGCCCCAGATGATTCAGTGAGTGGTATGTTTTCCTTTAAGCAGCTGCCAAAAATGCCTCCTAGGCACCTGGTTAAGAGGCAGTAAGTACAGGGATAACTGAAAGGCAACCCCTTTAGGGCCACTCAGATTTCTCTCACACCTCTGTGTACATATGGTTCACACCTCTGTGTACATATGATTCTCTCTGCTTACAATGTCTTCCCCTACCTACCCAGGATTCTGCTGGGCAAAACCCTGCTAAAGATACAAGATTAGAGTTATGTAAGATGAATAAGCTTGGAGGTCTCATTATACAGCATGATTCAATGCTAAGAAGACTGCATTGAATACTGGAAATTTGCCAAGAGCAGATTTAAGATCACACACACACAAAGGTAACTATGTGAGAAGACACATAAAGTAGCTCAATTGTAGTAATCATTTCACCGTGTGTATGTGTATCGAGTCACTATGTTGTACACCTTAAAATATACAACTTTATTTTAAAATATGGAAATGATGCGTTTGTGATAAGCAAAGACCATTTGGCATGTTAAGAAACTAAAGACCTGACGTTAGTTTGGATGGCAGAAAAGGATGGCAAGATTGAGCTCTCACGTGGCACATGATGGTGTCGGCTTGCCAAACTCTAAAGAGCTCCATACAGTGGCAGCGCTCACCACAGTCACATTTTGTCCAGAAAATTCATTTCAACAGTTTAAAACAGCATTGTCTGCCACAGTAAATTAATACTGTTAGTTAAGATTTTCTAGTCCTGTTTGTACTTCATTTATAACCATTTATTGGAGAAGGCAGTAGCACCCCACTCCAGTACTCTTGCCTGGAAAATCCCATGGACAGAGGAGCCTGGTAGGCCACAGTCCATGGGGTTGCTAAGAGTCGGACACAACTGAGCGACTTCACTTTCACTTTTCGCTTTCATGCACTGGAGAAGAAAATGGCAACCCACTCCAGTGTTCTTGCCTGGAGAATCCCAGGGACGGGGGAGCCTGGTGGGCTTTCATCTATGGGGTCACACAGAGTCAGACATGACTGACACGACTTAGCAGCAGCAGCAGCATAACCACTTATAAGGTTGTTTCGTTCTTATATATTATATGGAAGCTATAAGCCTAAGGATTTTTTAAACCCAGTTTTATATTTGCACATGTCCAGGTACTATAAAAGAAAAATAATTTAAGACAATTTTAGCAGAGTGGTGGTGGTGGGAAAGCCACAAGAATTTTTTCTTCTGATACAATGAATAGTGCATTCAAGTTTAAGAAAGACTAGTCTACCACTGGGAGTATAGTGAGGTACGTGAATGTGAAAATACACAGATAAAACAAAGAAAGGTGAAACAAAGAAAAGGAACAGCAGTCATATCGTAAGCTTGAAAAATTAGGATTGAATCAAGGCAGGGAAAACTTGAGGAATAGCTTCAGCCAGCACCCTTCTAGAATATCCAGAGATGTCCCTACCAACAGAAGATGACAAATCTGGATGGAAAAGGATGTGGTCCAAGTAGGAAGTCAGCACAGAAACAGACCAACAGGGGGACTTTGCCTCCAATTACTCATAGTGAGAAGATGTGACCACTCCCTCAGCAGGACAGGCAGCAGTCACACAACACCCATGTTTCATCTCTTGATGCTAGATATGTGGGGCCTAACTTATCAGTTCAAAAATGTGGAAGCGCTGATTTACTTTGATTCTTTTAAATCTGTAGATTTGCTTTGATTCTTTCAAAATAATTCTTCTGCTTCCACTGTAAAATAAAAAAAATTCACACGAGGCCCACGTAGAAACACTCCATATCAGTCAGACCATCTCGGGGCCAGGTAGGGTCAGCTGTGAGTGAAAGGGTAGGTTGCCACCACACAGATGCTGGTTTTCCATTAACACCTCTTGGCAACTCTAATGATGTGATTATTTCCAGGTAACCCAGTCTTACAATGCCATCAGCATATCTCTAATAGTTGGCAGGACACTTGAGTTCTTAAAACCCAACCTGTTGGTTTCTCTGAAGAGAAAAATTCAGTCCCAAAGGACAAGTTACTTAGTTGAGGTCACCACATTCATGATGGAGCAACTAGAACCAAGGACTCTTAACTCCCAGCTCAGATCTCTTTGCACTTATCTTTATTCACATTTTGCATGCATGCATGATGTCCCTTCAATCCTGTCTGACTCTTTGCAACCCTATGGACTGCAGCACGCCAGGTTTCCCTGTCCTTCACTATCTCCTGGAGCTTGCTCAAACTCATGTCCATTGAGTCAGTGGTGTCCATCTCATTCTCTTTCACACCCTTCTCCTCCTGCCCTCAATCTTTTCCAGCATCAGGGTCTTTTCCAGTGAGTCAACTCTTCCCATCAGATGGCCAAAGTAGTGGAGCTTCAGCTTCAGCATCAGTCCTTCCAATGAATATTCAGAGTTGATTTCCTTTAGGATTGACTATCTTGATCATTATTTGTATTTGGACACAAATATTCTTAGGTCCCTTTGAAATGACTCGTGACAGGGTAAATTTGAACAGAAGATACTTATCTGAGGTCCTAATACAGTCACTCATTGGTTTATTCATTCACTTAATTTTCTTTGAGCTTCCATTTCTTCATCTGAAAAATGCGATGACCTCCTCATCACACTAACATGAAGATGAATTGAGACATGTACAGGAAAGAATTTTGTGTGAATAAATCATAGAGCATTTTCAGACATCACTCCATAATGTGAAAAGTGGAAATGAAAGTTGCTCAGTCATGTCTGACTCTGCGACTGCAAGCCAGAATTCTAGAGTGGGCAGCCTAACCTTTCTCCAAGGGATTTTCCCAACCCAGGAACTGAACCCCGGTCTCCCGAATTGCAGGCAGATTCTTTACCAGCTGAGCTACCAGGGATGCCCATAAGATGGCAGCTAAGTCAGCAGAACACTGGCTAATAGAATGACTGAGATGGAGGGTATGCTCATGCTCGTCGTGTCCAGCTCTTTGTGACCCCCATGGACTGTGGTCCACCAGGCTTCTCTGTCCATGGGATTTTCCAGGGAAGAATACTGGAGTAGGTTGCCAAAGTTCAATTACAAGATGTGTACTTTCAGGCAGAGCTACTTAACTTCTTCTGGGCCTCTATTTCTTCATGATAAATAGGAACAATAATAGCATATAGGGCTTCCCTTGTAGCTCAGTTGGTAAAGGATCTGTCTGCAATGTGGGAGACCTAGGTTCAGTCCCTGGGTTGGGAAGATCCCCTGGAGAAGGAAAAGGCTACCCACTCCAGTATTCTGGCCTGGAAAATTCCACGGACTGTAAAGTCTATGGAATCGTAGAGTTGGACACAACTGAGCAACTTTCACTACAGGGTTTTTATGGGGGCAGTATGGATTCATTTCTATAAACTATTGTTTGGCACTTAATAAGTGCTCAATATATGTTAGCTATTATTATTTTCTTGCAAACTTGCTGATGGTGATATCTTTTTCATTGTTGTAAGTGTCTTCTTCATTGTTGTACTTATGTAGTGCTTTAGAAGTCAGCAAGCTTTAGTGCTTCTGGAAGCTGTAGATGGTGCCTTCACACCTCTCCTGGGAGTCCTGCCATTCTTAGCACTGAAACAGGAGCAGCAGAGCTGCCTTCCAGAGGCAAACTGGCCACTAAACCCACCTGTTGCCCCCCTTCCCAAGGCCCAGCTGCCATCAATGGGAGCCTAGCCATATGAAGACAGAGCAGTATTTGCACTGACCTGGCTCCTGCTCTTGTCTGAAGGGCAGCAGTGGCCCCGGGCCATGCCACCTCTTGCAGGGATCCTGGCAGAGCACACAAGCCAAACAGGATCAAAGTGGGGCATGCCTTGGCCCAGGAATCCACTGGCACCAGCTCACAAAAGGTGGGAACAGGGAGTGCCCCAGATGATTCAGTGAGTGGTATGTTTTCCTTTAAGCAGCTGCCAAAAATGCCTCCTAGGCACCTGGTTAAGAGGCAGTAAGTACAGGGATAACTGAAAGGCAACCCCTTTAGGGCCACTCAGATTTCTCTCACACCTCTGTGTACATATGGTTCACACCTCTGTGTACATATGATTCTCTCTGCTTACAATGTCTTCCCCTACCTACCCAGGATTCTGCTGGGCAAAACCCTGCTGCTTACTCATCCTTCAAGTCCTAATTCAACTGTGAGGAATGTTTCTGGGCTCTACTAGGAGACCTAGGTGTTTAAGCAATAAACAACCGGTACTTATATGTATCTTCCATCCACTAGATACTTAAATATGCCATCTTATATACTTACATGCTCCATCCACCATAGCACATTAAAATTGTCTGTTGGAATATGGTCATCTCATTGGGATGCCCATCAACAGGCTTTCCTACAGCCCTGCCCACAGACCCTTTCAAAGGGGTGAGTCTACAAGGATATGTTTCTACCTATGATCCTGCTTGCAACTATAACAAAGTGGACAAGGGGAGCCCATCTCCAGGTAGTTAGTGACCTGTTTAGTTCAGTGCAGTTCAGTCGCTCAGTCACGTCTGACTCTTCGCATCCCCAAGGACTGCAGTACACCAGGCTTCCCTGTCTATCACCAACTCCAGGAGTTTGCTCAAACTCACGTCCATTGGGTCAGTGATACCATCCAACCATCTCATCCTCTGTTGTTCCCTTCTCCTCCTGCCTTCAATCTTTCCCAGTATCAGGGTCTTTTCGAACGAGTCAGTTCTTTGCATCAGGTGGCCATAGCATTGGAGCTTCAGCATCAGTCCTTCCAACAAATATTCAGGACTGATTTCCTTTAGGATTGACTGGTTTGATCTCCTTGCAGTCTAAGACCCTCAAGAGTCTTTTCCAACACCACAGTTGAAAAGCATCAGTTTTCGGTGCTCAGCTTTCTTTATGGCCCAACTCTCACATCCGTACATAGATCCATAGTGACCTGTGATGTGGACCATTTCAGATCAGATTCTGCCAGGGATTTGAGGGTGAGACTCTAGCAATGAGCAGTAGGAACTCAAGCTGAAAGATCATGACACGCAGAGAACCTGATGGAGTGGATGCTGTTATGTGCTGCTTGGATCACATTGGAAATGAAGGATTTTTCCCTTTGCTGCTGGAGTGCTGCCAGTAGACAGTCCTCAATTCTTAGCTCTCTTTGGGAATTGTCTCTATTGAAGGGTTCTCTCCCTCACCCTTCAGCTCTTAACCCAGGGTCATACATCCTTCCCAAGGAAGCCGATATCTGAAGACTGGTTGACACAGAAGCAGGGTCAACCTCATGGGAAAATTTTGAAGTACCATCTCAGCTTCAGAGTGACCTGTATAGTTGGCTGAGGCCTTCATCAGTACTAGGGTGACCAAACATGCTGTTTTGCCTGGGATAGAGAGAGTTCCAGGGACATGGACCTTTCAGGGCTAGAACTTGGAAAGTTCCCAGCAAATTAGGACAAGCTAGTCACGTAAATCAAGATTGCACTGCAATTTGACTTCTCTCCTCACCTTTTCCATCTACTTATTCTCCCTCCCACAGGTGCGCATCCCAGAAACATTCCCTAATAAACTTCTGGTATGCTAATCTCCATGCCTTCCCTGGTGGCTCAGTGGTAAAGAACCTACCTGCCAGTACAGGAGATGCTGGTTCGACCCCTTGGATAGGAAGATGCCCTGGAGAAGGAAATGGCAACCCACTCCAGGATTTGTGCCTGGGAAATCTTATGGACAGTGGAGCCTAGTAAGCTACAGTCCATAGGGTCACAAAAAGTCAGAGACAACTTAGTGACTAAAGAACAACAGTGACTGCTAAGCTCCATCTCAGGGTTTTTTTTTTTTTTTTCCCTCAGGAAACTCAGTCTGTGACCCTGGAGAAGCTATGATATGAAAGCTTAAATTATGAGGCATTGGGAACTCTGAAGAAGCAAAATCTATAAGGCAGAGAGAAGCTGTGTTAGAGGGACTCCAGAATCCCTCGGTGGTGGGACTGAAAGACGTTAACATTCTGGGGCTAGTAGTCATGTCAATAGCAGTTCTTGGGCTAAGAGTCCTAGAATCATCTTGGGTCCTTGGTAAATATACTTTCTTCATTCTTTCATGAACTACAATATTTTGCTCATTAGTTTACAATCATATATTTCCTTCATTGGACTATAAGTTTCTTAAGAGCATGTACCAGGGTGATTAATTAAACCCAGAAGTATCCTTTAAGGTTAGGATAGTCATGAAGACTCTCCCTTAGGGGTGTCTGGACTTGTATTTCGGCACCTCCATTTCCCATATTGCTTGCTGTGTTCCTACAATAAACTCCACTTTTTTTGAGATGGTTTGAGTAGGTTTCTCATCTTTGTATTCAAAAGATCAGCATTTCTGCATTAGCAAGGGATTTGGTTTTTAGCCACAAGACCAACTCTGGAAATGTTAAGGGGAAGAAATAAACTTATTGGAGTGGTATTGGGGTTCTCAAGGTCAAAGACTCTAAGACCAGGGCTGGGAAAATGGCAGGAATCAGAGGATCTGCCACCAACATCATGTCGATTATAACCTCCAACCATACCCAAGGTTCTTACAACACTATTGAGAGTCCATGTCCCAGAGGAGTATCTGATTGGCTGGGCCTATTCATGTGCCCACCCTGTGGCTATGCCAGGACTGAAAAGGGGAGAAGAGTGTCTAGCAACTTTGGCTTTCTGGTGTGAGAGAGTACTGTCCATCCCCAACACAGCATCAGGGATTTCCCAAAAGAGGGAGGGATCTGCTCAGAGGAAGTTGGGGTCGAGGGCTGGAAGCCAGAAAACAACAGATGTTCCCTTCAGCGTCCATCTGCTTCCTAGGCTAAAAGTGTTTATAACAGGGACTGTGGATTTCCATCTTCGTATCTCAGATACTAGTGTCTGGCTCTCCATAGGTGCTTAATAGATTTTTTTTTTTTTTTAGCCACCAACATCATGTCGATTATAACCTCCAACCATACCCAAGGTTCTTACAACACTATTGAGAGTCCATGTCCCAGAGGAGTATCTGATTGGCTGGGCCTATTCATGTGCCCACCCTGTGGCTATGCCAGGACTGAAAAGGGGAGAAGAGTGTCTAGCAACTTTGGCTTTCTGGTGTGAGAGAGTACTGTCCATCCCCAACACAGCATCAGGGATTTCCCAAAAGAGGGAGGGATCTGCTCAGAGGAAGTTGGGGTCGAGGGCTGGAAGCCAGAAAACAACAGATGTTCCCTTCAGCGTCCATCTGCTTCCTAGGCTAAAAGTGTTTATAACAGGGACTGTGGATTTCCATCTTCGTATCTCAGATACTAGTGTCTGGCTCTCCATAGGTGCTTAATAGATTTTTTTTTTTTTTTAAAGAAATTGCACATTAGATGACCTTTGTCGTTCAAAGAACCAACCCATATGGAAAAGCTGGTGCTTGCTTCTTCAGGAATGCAAAGATGGATACACAAATCACTAATTTTTTATGGGTGTTAAAGTCTGGAAGTGGGATTGGAGCATACAGGCAATGATCTATTTGTATACACATGTACTATGTGAGACATTCCGTACAAAACAGGCATGCCACTGTCCTTGCACTGGGGGAAGGGCACATGGAGTTCTGTCATTTTGCCCTGCTAGTTGTTTTGCGATCCTGAGTGGAATCCTCAGTCACCCTTTAATCCTCATAGAAGGTGCTTGCTGGTAACAAGGAAGAAGGGATTATTTTTTCTCTCTCTTTCAGATACCACTTTGGCTTCCTTTTTCACACATGAAAGCCTGTCTCACAGGGGAAAGTTTTAACAAACTTTTATTCAGAGATTGAGAAGATACATTAAAACTTTCCTGAGCTGTAGATGTAGAAAAATCAACCCCTTGACCCCAGGCTGGTTCCATTGCCATCTCTGCAAATTGGGTGAGGGGTATTCACTGCCCAGACCTCAGGATGCCTCACATCGGGGCTCCAGATTGTGCCGCCTTACAGATGCTCTGTCTTGTTCTAATGCTCCTGTTTCTTTTTCTTTATTTTCTCTCTCTTTAACTCTTCCCTCTCAAACTCCGGCCTGGCTTGCTTACCCAATCCCATTTTCTGGGACGTTCTGTGCTTCTTTCAGTATTATTCACCAAGTTCCATATCCTCTTTTGTGTCTTGCAGTTGTTCAGCTTTTGAAATCAGCTTGCAAGCCAAAGGCATAATCGAGACTATTATTTCTGGTGCTGGTGGAGAGACTTGAACTGAGAGTCCCAAGGTAGAAGGGATGGGAGCGTTCCCCAATCCTCCCAACACTCGACTTTGTTCCAAGTATATATATATACATATATATATTCTTCGTTGCTAAGACTAGTCTCTTGATGAAAAATCTTAAGTTTAGACAAGACAATCATGTCACTCCTGTTAATATAGCTTTAATTTACTATCCTTAAAGGGCATTCATCCACCTTCTGACTCTGAATTATATCACAAAACCTATTTTATAATTTCACAATTTGTATGGATATACAAAAAACCTCAAATAGCCAAAGCAATCTTGAGAAGGAAGAATGGAACTGGAGGAATCAATCTGCCTGACTTCAGACTATACTATAAAGCCACAGTCATCAAGACAGTATGGTACAGGCACAAGAGAAATATAGATCAATGAAACAAAATAGAAAGTCCAGGGATAAATCCATGCACCTATGGACACCTTATCTTTGACAAAGGAGGCAAGAATATACAATGGGGAAAAGATAATCTCTTTAACAAGTGGTGGTGGGAAAACTGGTCAACCACTTGTAAAAGAATGAAACTAGAATACTTTCTAACACCATACACAAAAATAAACTCAAAATGGATTAAAGATCTAAATGTAAGACCAGAAACTATAAAACTCCTAGAGGAAAACATAGGCAGAACACTCTCTGACATTAATCACAGCAGGATCCTCTATTACCCACCTCCCAGAGTAATGGAAATAAAATAAAAAATAAACAAATGGGACCTAATTAAATTTAAAAGCTTTTGCACAATGAAGGAAACTAAGCAAGGTGAAAAGACAGCCCTCAGAATGGGAGAAAATAATAGCAAACAAAGCACTGACAAAGAATTAATCTCAAAATATACAAGCAGCTCCTGCAGCTCAATACCAGAAAAATAAACGACCCAATCAAAAAATGGGCCAAAGAACTAAACTGACATTTCTCCGAAGAAGACATACAGATAGCTAACAAACACATGAAAAGTTGCTCAACATCACTCATTATCAGAGAAATGCAAATCAAAACCACAATGAGGTACCATCTCATGCTGGTCAGAACGGCTACTATCAAAATGTCTACAAGCAATAAATGCTGGAGAGGGTGTGGAGAAAAGGGAACCCTCTTACACTGCTGGTGGGAATGCAAACTAGTATAGCCACTATGGAGAACAGTGTGGAGATTCCTTAAAAAACTGGAAACAGAACTGCCACTGCTGCTGCTGCTAAGTCGCTTCAGTCGTGTCCAACTCTGTGCGACCCCATAGACGGCAGCCCACCAAGCTCCCTTGTCCCTGGGATTCTCCAGGCAAGAACACTGGAGTGGGTTGCCATTTCCTTCTCCAATGCATAAAAGAAAAGTGAAAAGTGAAAGTGAAGTCACTCAGTTGTGTCCGACTATTTGTCCTCTATTTGTCTCAGCTATTTGTCCTCTAATATCTATTCTCTTTTTCTATAAGAACAAACAAACCCTAATGCTTAACTACCCACTCGCTGCCCAGAATATAGCCTACATTTCCCAGCCTCCACTGCAGTTTGATGTGGTCACGTGACCAAGTTCTGGCCAGTGGGGTATGAGTGGGAGTTATGGGTGCAGTTTCACCCTGGCATCCTTAAAGGGAAGAAATGCACTTTTCCTTTTCCCTTTTCCTTTCCCTCTGTCTCCCTTCCTGCTTGGTGGGTCATGGACCTGGTAGTAAGTTATCTTAGACAATATATATGAGGGCAACATCCAACGGGTGGCAGAGCAGCAGGATAGACAGAGTCTGGTTCTCTGAACCTTGTAGTTGTCCTGAACGGTTTATGCCCAAACTGTTCCTGAGAAAAGAATGCATTTCTAGTTTATTTTTGTCAGTATACTTGTTAGAGCAGTTGATCCTGTATTCCAGGGGTCAGGAAGCTACGGCTTGCATGTCAAAGCTGGCCCACCACCTGTTTTTATTAATTATTGGAACACAGTCATCCCCATTCATTTTTGTGCTGTCTGTGGCTGTATTGGCACGGTACAACAGCGGCCATATGGCTCACAAAGCTTAAAATATTTGCAAGCTGGACCCTTACAGCAAAAACTTTACAACCCCTGATATATCCTGTTAATTCATATGTATACCAAAATATCAATGATGGCTATATCTGCATACTTTACTGTCTTCTTACGTTTCTCTTGTTTGGTTACTAAATTCTTCCCCCCCCCCCCCCCAAAAAAAAAAAAAAACCAAAACTCAACATGAAATTAATGAGTTTACTCTAGATGCTACCTTACTTGGAGAGGGCAATGGCAACCCACTCCAGTCCTCTTGCCTGGGAAATCCCATGGACAGGAGAGCCTGCTAGGCTGCAGTTCATGGGGTCGTGAAGAATCGGACACGACTGAGCGACTTCACTTTCACTTTTCACTTTCATGCATTGGAGAAGGACATGGCAGCCCACTCCAGTGTTCTTGCCTGCAGAATCCCAGGGATGGCGGAGCCTGGTGGGCTGCCGTCTATGGGGTCGCACAGAGTTGGACACCACTGAAGTGACTTAGCAGCAGCAGCAGCAGCTACCCTACATGAACCTGCAATAACCACATTTTTATTGTCACTCTCTTCCCTCTCAGAAACATTTGAGCCACTGACCAATTCTTACAAAAATGCTGGATCCTGTATTGTATCTGGTAGGATCATTTTGATTGCTTGTAGCCAAAATTTGACTTAATGGGGATAATTTATTGGCTCTGTATTTCTCTCCATCTCTTGGCTCTGCTTATCTAGAATAATCTGTTTAAATGGGCCTTTGGTGCTCTGAAATTACGGATGCTGAAAGGTTGGAGCTGCATCCTTCTAATAATCCATAAACATATTCACATAACAAATTTCAGGAACAGTTCCAATTGGCCTTGCTCAAGTCAAAGTTTATGCCTGAACCAGTCATTGTGTCTAGAGGAAGGGAGTGACTTGATTAGCCACATGAGGAGGCTTAAGGTAACAATAGAATGGATTTCTGTCAGGAAAGAGTGGTTTTATTACCTAGGAAAGAAAAAAGGGAGACCAGGAGATAATAAAAGGCAATTTTATTAAGTTCCAGGCAACTTAGGGATCTCTTATGTAGTCTTAATTGTTTCTGGGGTGTGTGATGTTACATTTATTTGAAGGGTACTGTGCAGCTCTATTGTCTGATTTGAATGCTAATTGATTATTAAAAGATTACTGAGCTCAGTACATTACAATGTCTATGTGAACTCTGAATAATTATTTTATTTTTTTAATTTTAACCAAGACTGAAGTTTTCAGAATTTAAATGTCTGGCTGAAAACTGAAATGTAGGCAACATCCAACTTTCTCCCAAAAGCAGGATGTAAAAGGAAGAATTTTGCAGTGCTAGACAAGGGTGGTGTAAGAAGTTAAATAACATGGGTTTGAAGCTCTCATCTACTTCCTGGGTGGTCAGGACAGCTTATTCAGTGCCTTTGACACTCAGTTTACTCTTCTCTAGAAGAGTAAGATAATGGATGGATTGACCTCTTATGTTCATCTTGAGGATGAATTCTCTTTCTTGCCAGTTTGCTCCATTCTGGGCTTTCAGTTATTTAGGCACAAACCTATCTCTGCCAACTTGGCTCTTAAGTTATTGACAGTGCACAGAGAAGCATTTGGCAAGAGAAAATTCGTTGATGAAGTGAAATTCAGAGGTGAAGAAGCAGGGCAGCCAGCTGGCTTCAGATCCACGCATTATCAGATTAAATCTTTGCTTATGCCTGTGGAGCCTGATGCCTCAGGTAAGTGTTGAAATCTATCATTTTCTGGAGGTTTTGAGAGGGATCCCAGAAGGAAGTCAATCATTTTGTTAAATTGCTGCTTCGGTTACTAGCCACTTTTGAAGATGGTAGATTTTTTTTTTTTCTCCTTCAATTCATGTTCATTCATCTCAGTCTAATCACATAGGGGCTGGGGAGAATAATAGCTAAGACACTCAGGAATTCTAAATTATATTCTTGCTTCTAAAGCACAGTACCCTTGCCAGACTTCAATCATCCATGCCCCAGCTACCTCATCTATAAACTTAAGATAATGGTCTTGAGTTACCTATTGAGTTAAGGCCATTAGGAGAGAAAGGGCTGAGCCAGAATACAAGAATTTTACTGTCTTATATCTTGATACAAGATAGTATCAGGCAATAAGATGCCAAGGTCAGGATGGAAGAAATCAGGTCTCAAAAACAAGACATTTATTGTCCGGACAGTATAAAAAGCCAGAACATTTATGCATTTCACTCATGTGCTATGTGGCAAGATGGAGACAACCAAATCTGTCTCCACAGAGAAAACAGAGGCCCCGAGAACTATTTCACGTCTAGTGTACAATGGGAGGTGCTTCTGGACTGTTAAGAATAAATATTTACTCATTTGCTTGAGGCAATGGGGGTTTGCTGTACAGGCGTTGAGCTTGCGAGAAAGCACAGAAATAGCGCCCCCAGTGGAGATCTGGAAGGTTGTTCAGGACATCTCAGCATCTCAGGTCCCAGCAGCAACCTAGTGGCTCCTCTCTCGTGACTCAGCTTTTCTTTCGTCTCTTCTGCTGGGCTTAAACTGCATCTACAGCCCCTTCTGACTTCTTGCCTCCTTTACTCTCCACTCAACTTCACACTTCTTATTTCCTCACAACTTCTGCTCCAAGATGCCTGATTATTGGCATCTCTTGATTCTCTCAAACTCTGTTTCTTCCAACTATTCTCTTTCTATGTGGCTCACATTCAAACATTCCTAGAAGGAGATCCTGCCTAGAAAATAGATTTTTATTTTTTATTTTTTTGGCTCAAGCACAGAGCCCTATTTAATCATTTGTAGCCAGAGTGTTTGGGTCTTAGTACCCAAAGCATTGGTATTTTATATGTAAGTTATGAAGAAAGGAGTCTATGTAACTCTCAGTTATTTTAAGGGTTCATACCAAAGCCAGTACTTGAATATATTTAATTTCTGCTTTGTATTAAAAGGGTTGAGGCTGTTACACTAATAGTACTACTATAAAGTACAAGGTGACCTATATTATGTGAGGTACTTAAATATCCTGTGGAAATTCAGACAGAAAGTTGATTTAAAACTGGTGATTCAGAAAGCCTTCATGAGTGAGCTGAAAGTGAAATGGAGCTCTGAAGGATGGACGGGATTTTGACCGAAAGGAATGAAGAGGACCGTGTGTTCAGGACAGGGAGAACAGTGTAACGAAAGGACAGGCATGAAAAGTTAGGGGGCAATTAGTGACTCATCCAGTTTAAGTAAGACAGAGGCTTTCTTGGGAGGGAGCAAGAGGAGCTAAATCTGAAAAAAATTAAAAGCCAAGCTGGAGAGTCTAAACTTTATTTATTGGGTTGACACTGAAAGAGTCATGAAAGATTTCCAATCTGGGCAGTGAAGGGGTTGGAGCTGTTTTTAGGAAGAGTTTTCTGACAGCTGGGTGTATAATGGGCTGGGGAGGGAAGTGATGGAAAACAGCAAGGTTATTATTGTCACTCCAGGACACGACTGAACTGACTTAGCAGCAGCAGCAGCAGCAGCAGGGTGTGTCAGAGAAAGCAAGATGAGACAATGGATGTGAAATACCTGTCATAGGTAACAAATAAGAGCTTCCGGTTTCTGAGAGTTCACTGTTTGCAGCCCATGTAAGGGGTTTCCCTTCTGTTATTTAATCTAACAATGATAATAAGTGGGTGTTATTAGTCTGATTTTACAGAAAATGAAACTGAGACTCAGGTCAAGGCAGTAACTCGTTAAAGATTTCACGTTAGTGCATGATAGAGCTAGGATCTGTAATCAAGCCTGGTTTAGTTCAGTTCAGTCACTCAGACATGTCCAACTCCACAACCCCATGGACCACAGCGTGCCAGGCTTCCCTGTCCATCACCAACTCCGGGAGCTTGCTCAAACTTTCCCGTCCATCGAGTCAGTGATGCCATCCAACCATCTCATCCTCTGTCATCTCCTTCTCCATCAAGCCTGGAGGACTCCAAAAATCGTGCTGATTTGGACTACTCTGGACTGCCTTCCAAAGTCACTGGCAATTGACTTAATGAAAGAAACAAGAAGAGTGGTGTCAAAGAGAATGTTGAGTTTTCAAGGGTGGGTGATGGGGAGAGCTGTGAACAGAAGTCAGATAAACGAGCTCCTTTTACTTGGGATTTGGGAGTTCAAAAGGAAATTTTGGAGGATAAGTAAGATTATGAGCTTATTTTGACAATTCCTCAAGAATAAAATATATGAATCAACCTAGGCAGTAGTGGAAATTAGAAGACATGAAGAAGTCAGAGACTCATTATTGCAAAAGTGGACCAGTGGAGCAGAAGGCCTCCATCTCTTCCTGTATGTGGACTGGCACGAGTGACCCCTCTGCTCCTTGAGCCTTGGTCACATTGCCTTACAGCCCTGAACAATCTTCCACATCTGCCTCTCATGGTAAGCAATGTACCCATGGGCCCACTCCATCCACTCTTCTCGAGCAGAGCCCTGTCTACCACCCTAGAGAGGAGGTGGCTGCCTTGCTTTGCACCACATGATTCTGCTCACTTGATCACAGCTGCCTGGGGAGTAGCCAAACCATGGATTGACTGTGTCCCAGCTGGTGGATGATTAATGTTGAAGGGTAAACTTTTTTCCAAAAGCAGTCCCTCAGTTCTTCACACAAACATCTGTTAGATATGTGTCTCTAATTCTCCAGACCTGTCTCGCCACAGATTAAACTGTGTTTTAAGGCCCAAGTCCTTATGAGCCCTGCTTATCATTGTCTTCCAGGTCCAGCACAGCATCTGTCATATTGTAGGACATCAGAAAATATGTATGGATGAATATATGTTTAAATCCTAGCTGTGGACACAGCTTTGCTTAAATAAGAATATAGAATTGTGTATTCTTCTTGTTTGTACTTTTACTACACTCCAAAATGATTTCATTATATCGTAGGCAGTTATGACAATGCCTATCTTTCTTAATAATTATTTTAAATGCAATAATGCTGGGTGCTTTTCTGATTGTTAAATGTATATTGACTTGTTACCTCTTCAGAGCAAAATTAAGCATTAGATAACTCTTTTTATCTCCATTTTTAAGGATGAATAGGGTGAAGACAGGAAAGTTAATTCTTTTGTCTAAGGGTTACAATATTAATTAAGTAGAGGAGCCCAGCTTTCTTCCCAGAATCTGTGCCCGTAACATGTTATGTCCTTTGGGAATAGATGGTAAACTCTGAAATCAGTTTGATTCATCTCCATTATTAAATACTTGTCATCTTGTGAGTGCCCAAAGTTATCTTTTTCCAACTTGGCCAAGCGTTCTAATATTTCATATTTTGTGTATCTGTATTATACAGTATAGAATGCAGTGAGGCTTGGTTTTGTTAGGCATAATGAGAGTTCAGATCACATTTAAGGAAGATGGTCAGAATTTTGGGCTTCCCAGGTGGCACTAGTGGCAAATAAGCTGCCTGTCAACGCAGGAGACATAAGAGATGTGGGTTCGATCCCTGGGTCGGGAAGATTTCCTGGAGGAGGGCATGGCCACCCATTCCAGTATTCTTGCCTGGAGAATTCCATGGACAGAGAGCCTGATGTGCTACAGTCCATGGGGTAGCAAAGAGCTGGACATGACTGAGTGATTTTCACTCTATTTGGGACATCCCTGGTAGTCCAGTGGTTAAGTTAACTTCCAAGGCAGGGGGTGTGGTTTTGATCCCTGGTCTGGAAACTAAGATCCCATATGCCCCTCAGCATGGCCAAAAGTTAAAAAAAAAAAAAAAAAAAAAGTATTTCCCTGCTGGTCCAGTGGCTAAGACTCTGCACTCCCAATGCATGGGGCCTGGATTTGGTCCCTGATCTGAACTAGATCCCACATGCTACAACTAAGACTGAATGCAGCCAAATAAATGGACTTCCCCGGTGACTCAGATGGTAAAGAATCTCCTACAGTTCGGGAGACCCGGGTTCAGTCCTTGGATTGGGAAGGTCTCCTGGAGAAGGAAATGACAACCCACTCCAGTATTCTTGCCTGGAGTATCCCATGAACATGGAAGACTGGTGGGCTACAGTCCAGGGGGTTGCGAAGAGTCAGACATGACTTAGTGACTAACACTTTGAGCCACAGGACATTGCAAATTTATTCAAGTTTATCTGAATCTGTGTGAGACTTGGATGCCCAAGTCACATCAGCACTGGGACCCACATTGCAGAGTGCCAGCCTAGGAGGGACAGAGCAGTCTCCCTAGGGACAGAGAAGGTGAAGGGCTTCGGTGCACTTTTAGGTTGTTTGGGGCAGGTTTAGCAGCCTGTGACTTCAGCGGCAGGGCCCACAGGCAAAGGGTGGCACTGGCAACAGTGAGAGGTCAGGCTTTACGGGACCCTATGGCCCGTGATCATACCTTTGCAGTTTGTTTGATGCACCTTGTGGCATGAGAAGTTTCTGCTGTAGTTTTTTCTAGAAATTAAAAGTTATCTAGGGAAAAAGTATTGATGTATGCCCACAGTAGCTGAGAGGACAGTCTTGTGAGTACCCACTGAATGCCTCCAAGGGAGCCCAGAAACTGTTGGTTGGCATTTAAAGATGGGGAAGGCTAAGGGTCCTGCCATAGTAGGCTGAAAAAAGGGCAGAAATAGTGTGCAAACCTAGTCCCCCGAGGCCAGCGCTCCCCGAGAGACTCAACTTACACACAGATTAAGAACAGGTAAAGTTTTCTTTTTCCAGCCTTCGACAGCATACCTGACATTCCATATAATGAGCAGCAGCCGCAGGCAGTGTTGATGGAACAGTTTTCTGACATCATCCTTGTCTATTTATCGGCTTGACAACCTGTCAGATCAGTGCAGTCTGTTGGTGCCTCCGCATGAGTCAGTCTGTTAGAGGCTGTCAACATGAATGGATGTGTGTTTTCAGTGCTGATAGCACAAACGGGAAATGTTGGGTTGGTTAATATTATTGAATGAGAACCTGATGAAAATTTGGAATCTTGGAACTAAAGGCAAATTTGGGGATGGTTTTATTTTGAAAAAGTCAATTCATGGTGCTTGCTTTTTTTTAACAGGATGTTCTAAAGGGTCTCTCTTTATCCTAGGGTTTGGTTTTTTTTTTTCCAGATGCCTCAAAAACTGAGAAAATATAATAGTTGCACAATATAGCTTTATCTGTAGCAAGCAGCTAGATCCCTGTGTATCACATGGTAAAAAATGACAAAATTTGTTCTGCCAGCTGTAGCCCAAGAGCTGGGCTATAGAAGGAGAGAAGAAAGAGGTAAGGAGGCCACTGGAGAAAAAGAACCCCATAGGGTGCAACATGGGGTTCTGGGCATTTCTATGCCCAGCTCCATATGAGGAAATGAGTGCCTTCCCTTCACCTTAAGGCAAGACAGAGATTTGGAAAACTGCTTGCAGAGATGGGCTAGAATCTCCTGGAGCCAAGGGGTACAGGGACTGGTATCTTCTTTTCACAAGAAGAGTCTGAAGGCCAAAGGCTGGGCCTGCTCTCTGGCAGCAGAGTGGAGTCAGGCAGTGGGCTGTGAGCAAGCTGCCCTGTCAGCAATCCTGAACCACCTGTTTGTGGCCCCTGGAAGGAAGCTGGTATAGAGTCATCTCCAAGGAGAGCTGGACCAACAGTTCTGGGCCTTTCCTGAGGTTCTGCTACACCCCTGACCATGGGCTTCAGAGGACACCTTGGAATTCACCTTGCAACTCCTAATATTTTTTGCTGAAGCTCACTTTAATTGGTCTTTGCTTTTTGGTAATCCAGAGGGTCCTGATGGATGAACTGCTTTCCATTCCCTGGAAGGAAACTGGCCTGAGGTCATCTCGAAAGAGAACTGGACCATGAATTTTAGAGAGTCTTATCTTGTGCAAGTCCTTAGTTACAGATGACAGAACCCTTTCTGGTCAGTGTAAGCAGGGAGGGGTTTGGGGGGGAACATCAGCAACTGGCAGGATGTTTGGGACAGGCTTTAAGTCTGGCCTCCTGGGAGCTAGTCTGGCTCCAAGACTGAGCTGCACCTGCCATCACCCCCATCAGGGCCAGGGAAGACATGGCTAGCTGCCTGTTCTCTCCCATGGCTAACCCCAGCCTGAAAGCCTCACGGTGCCTCTGGGCCGCAGAGTGTTTGTCGTGTGTCCATGCCCTAGCACCAAGGGAACCGGAAATTGTTGTATTGTGGATTCTTCCCTGGAGAGCTGGGATTCATACTGTGGGGAAGTGTAAAAATAAAAAATGTGAGTAGGTGTGGAAATGACAGTTGTCTGCTTACCTTTATGGAGGGGTTGGCTCCTGGAAATCAATGCTATGGGAAGAGTTTTAAGCAGCAGGCATTGCCTATAATGAAGACCTGGGTTTGAAGGTGCCTAGAAGGAAGTTTTCCAAGGAGACAGTCACAGCTCCAGGAGATCAGGAGTTAGCTGTGGACATCTGCCAGGCCACAGGGCACCAGTGTCCTTTGTCAACTGTTCTACTCAAGTAAGTCTTTTCCTCTGCCTCCTCCTGTCCCCTTGTGCTGGACCCCAAAAGTTCATAATCAGCAACTAGTGAGCTGGAGAGGAGATGAAGTAAGAAGTATAAAGAAAGTGACCACTATCTCTCACCAGCTGCAAGCCTGTGTAGGGGATGGGCAAAGGTTTAATCAAGTGAAAACTTGTAGTTTTGAGCCATGCCCATGTTTATTAAAATGTAATTGATAGCCTCTTGAGAAACCTATATGCAGGTCAGGAAGCAACAGATAGAACTGGACATGGAGCAAAAGACTGGTTCCAAATAGGAAAAGGAGTACATCAAGGCTGTATATTGTCACCCTGCTTATTTAACTCCTTGCAGAGTACATCATGAGAAACACTGGACTGGAAGAAGCACAAGCTGGAATCAAGATTGCTGGGAGAAAAATCAATAACCTCAGATATGCAGATGACACCACCCTTATGGCAGAAAGTGAAGAAGAACTAAAAAGCCTCTTGATGAAAGTAAAAGAGGAGAGTGAAAAAGTTGGCTTAAAGCTCAACATTGAGAAAATGAAGATCATGGCATCTGGTCCCATCACTTCATGGGAAATAGATGGGGAAACAGTGGAGACANTTATGGCAGAAAGTGAAGAAGAACTAAAGAGCCTCTTGATGAAAGTGAAAGAGGAGAGTGAAAAAGTTGGCTTAAAGCTCAACATTCAGAAAATGAAGATCATGGCATCCAGTTCCATCATTTCGTGGCATATAAATGGGGAATCAGTAGAAACAGTAGGTGACTTTATTTTCCTGGGCTCCAAAATCACTGCAGATGGTGATTGCAGCCATGAAATTAAAAGATGCTTACTCCTTGGAAGGAAAGTTATGACCAACCTAGATAGCATATTGAAAAGCAGAGACATTACTTTGCCAACAAAGGTCTGTCTAGTCAAGGCTATGGTTTTTCCAGTGGTCATGTATGGATGTGAGAGTTGGACTGTGAAGAAGGCTGAGTGCTGAAGAATTGATGCTTTTGAACTGTGGTGTTAGAGAAGACTCTTGGGAGTCCCTTGGACTGCAAGATCGAACCAGTCCATCCTAAAGGTGATCAGTGCTAGGTGTTCATTGGAAGGACTGATGTTGAAGCTGAAACTCCAATGCTTTGGCCACCTGATGCAAAGAGCTGACTCACTGGAAAAGACCCTGATGCTGGGAAAGATTGAGGGCAGGAGAAGGGGAAGACAGAGGATGAGATGGTTGGATGGCATCACTGTCTCAATGGATATGGGTTTGGGTGGACTCCAGGAGTTGATGATGGGCAGGGAGGCCTGGTGTGCTGCAGTCCATGGGGTGGCAAAGAGTCAGACATGGCTGAGTGACCGAAATGAACTGAACTGAATTAGTAGCAGAAATGAATATCAGGATGAATGCTACAATGAAAGGGAGAAAACTGGAATTCCACCAGTAGAATCTGGAATGTGACAGGATATAAAAAGTTAACTACTACAATTAATTAGTAAACATTTCAGTGCAAATGCCCACTGGACGTTGGAAATGGCAATTTACAAGCAATTTCATGAAATGTAAAGCACGGAACAAAAAACTGATTAAATGGGAAAGGAGTATAAAATGAGAAAAAGACTTAAAATTGAGTCCTATGACCTCAACCTTCAAAAGGAGGGAATGCTACAAAGGAAGCAGAGATGGTATGGCCATGTGTTAACAACACAAGAGACAGTGGTGAGAAGACAGAGATGGAAGGGTTGCAACCCCTTAAGATACAATGCATTCATGGATATGCAGATGGAAAGTTCTTCCTACGTGGGAAAAGAGATGACACTGACCACCTTAGTGAGAGCTTGCTTGGTAGAATTAATCAACAGAAACCACCAGGTTTCTGAATGAAGAAGGAATCAATGATGTGTTGAACATTATGGAAAATCACAGCACAGGCCCTTTAAGTTTACATTTTTACTTTCCTATAGAGTTAGGAATCTCAAGATAATACACAGAGTAATTCAGAAGTAGCAAGACCATAGCAGGAAGCCCTCAGGACATGGAACAACATAGATGAGAAGAATTGAGGCAAGCATTCCTTTTCAGAGAATGGGAAGATTGAAGTGGATGCTGAGAGCACAGAGACAGCATGAAAGCCTAGCTGTTAGCAGTGCCTCCAGCACAGGTGACATTCACACCACAGCAGCCTGCAGAGTCTCGGAAGGAAGGAGGGTCATGCCCATCAATAAGACCATAGCAGGAAGCCCTCAGGACATGGAACAACATAGATGAGAAGAATTGAGGCAAGCATTCCTTTTCAGAGAATGAGAAGATTGAAGTGGATGCTGAGAGCACAGAGACAGCATGAAAGCCTAGCTGTTAGCAGTGCCTCCAGCACAGGTGGCATTCACACCACAGCAGCCTGCAGAGTCTCGGAAGGGAGGAGGGTCCCGCCCATCACAGCTGCAGACTTGCTACCTCCTTAGGACCCAGCAAGTTATCACAGAGCAGGGCAAGATGTGCCTGGGGATAATGCAATGCAAGGAAGTTCTTTAACTCCATCATGATATCTTTGCCTCTTTCAGAGACAAGCACAATTAAACAGTCTTAAATAGAAGGGACACAGGCAGCGATTTTAATACACTTAGCAACTTGTGTGACAGAGCCTTCTTGAAAGGACACATATCAGTAATGTACACTCTGGAAGATCACAATTCCTAAAAGTAGCAAAGATCTTTGTGGAAATTCAGGTATTTAACGTAGGCAATTTGGAAAGAGGACATTGATGAATCAGTCATCTTTCTCTTGTTTCCAGTTGGTACAAACAGCACTGAATAGGAACATTTAAAGTACATTCAGAGGTTTGGAAACCTGTCTGAGGAATAGGGTCCTAAAAGAAGCACACACCATTCCTATATTACTGCTAAAATGTCATTTTATTAACAAATGATTTCTTAAATAATATTTTTATTAAAATCCTACAGTATTATTTTATAATGTTTAATATGTTGAGGCTAGAAATTTAAATAAATTCAACTATACAAAGCCATGAGGCTGACCCTGGAGTCCAAGGCAGTCTCTCCACGCTAAGGAGTCCTTTCAAAACCTTCCCTAATTCTGTCCAGGAAGCATGTATACTCTTCCATCTTGCTAAGACATGAGGCTTTCTCAGTACCCACATCTGAATTAGTGGTTGGAGAAATAAAGAAAAGAGGTTCTTCACTGGACTCTATCAGTAAACAATAGGATGAGCCGTCTGGACTGGAGATGAGAAATGCAGGTGTCTTCACTATGAATGAGAACAGCAAGTTGACCTGAGGAGGGCTCCTGCAGAGGGTCCTTGTCAACTGAAAATGCTGACAACATGACTGCCGGAGTTCCATTTTTTGGGAGGACTTACTGAGGAGTATAATTGGAGGACAAACTCGCCTCAGCTCTGAGGAACTGCTCCAAGGACCTAGAGGGTGTCCGTACATACACGATTGTGGTGAAGGGGTTTCGTGCCATCACTTGGTAGAAGGTGGCTGAGAGGCAGGAGGTACAGATGTCTCTCTGAAAGATCTTAGAGCTTTTCTAAGTATGAGAAGTTGCAAAAATTGGGTTCACAAACTGTTCTCAGAAAATTATCTAACTCTGCTGGCCTGTTGGACAGGAATAGATAGGGAAGCGTGGTGTGCAGCTATCAATGGGGTTGCAGAGAGCTGGACACGACGGAGGGGCCTGAGCTGCTGGCCCGCGGTGTCAGCTCGCCTGCAGCACAGAGTGCCTCTTTCCTGATCTCCGCCCTGAACTCCTGCCAAGCGTAGGTTGCAGGTCAGGGACTGCAGTGGGTGGTGACTTCATTCAGGTAGAACCGGATGTGGAGTGTCATTTTAGTTGTCACCTTATAGGAGAAATGTCAGAGCTAAAATGGCTGGAAATTGTTATTTTTCTTTTGTTCTTAAACTCACGAGAAAAGTCAGGAGTTTAAAATACAAAGATACCAGGGGTACTGTATCTCACTGAAGAAAGTGTGAAAGTGTTAGTCCCTAGTCATGTCCGACTCTTTGCAACTCCATGGAGTATAGCTCTCCAAGCTTCTCTGTCCATGGAATTTTCCGGGGAAGACTATTGGAGTCGATTGCCATTCCCTTCACCGGTGGATCTTCCCTACCTTGGGATGGAACCCAGATCTCCTGCATTGCAGGAAGATTTTTTTACCATAGGAACCACCAGGGAAGCCCATATTTTACTGAAGAAATCACTCATAAAATCTTAGACCTACCACCTCGTGGCTTGTGGGATCTCATTTTTCATGCTGCTAAGTCACTTCAGTCGTGTCCGACTCTGTGCGACCCCATAGACGGCAGCCCACCAGGCTCCCCCGTCCCTGGGATTCTCCAGGCAAGAACACTAGAGTGGGTTGCCATTTCCTTCTCCAATGCATGAAAGGGAAAAGTGTAAGTGAAGTCGCTCAGTCTTGTCTGACCCTCAGCGACCCCATGGACTGCAGCCCTCCAGGCTCCCCCGTCCATGGGATTCTCCAGGCAAGAATACTGGAGTGGGGTGCCATTGCCTTCTCCTCATTTTTCATACCAGGGACTAAATCCAGGTCAGAAAGGGCCAGATCCTGACCAGTAGGAAAGTCCTGTTCATTTTTATTTTTATTTTTTTCAATTAGCATAAAAATCTATTCCCCTCTAACTACTCAATAGCAGTTTTGTCTATTTTGATTATACCTTAAAGAGATTTCTCTAGACTTAAGACCACCTCCCTTATTGCCCTACAAAACCATTAACAGTGACCCTTTAGCATTTGCAGGGGATTTAAGGGCTTTTTGCCATCTCATTCTCCTCTTTCAACTTATTTTGTTGGTTTCCCAGTATCATGTTCATTTGAACCCTTCACTCTTTTTAATGGGCTTGTTCAGAAAATCATTGTAAAGCTCCTTTGTATTTGGTACACTGGGAATAGTTCAAGGCTCCAGATTGATATTTCTCTCCAGTTGTATAAATGGTGTGATCCAAATAGGGTTAACGAGACCCTGAGTTCATATTTTAAAGAGCTTAAAATGGCAAGTCCATTAGTAGCAAACAAAATTCACTTATTATTTTTTAATATTATGATTATGATTACCCAGATTAATATAATAATCTTTGGAATTATCTGATTCCCTTTTATTTTAGTTTCCACAAAGCATCTTCTCATTGTTGAGCGGATTTATCACCTAGACAGATGCTCAGCAAGGTTGGTCTCCAAAATCCTGCCAGACAGCGTTAGTTTTCTAGCAACTGACATTCTTTGTGAACTGATGGATTTGACTTAGTTCTCTCCTAAAACTGATCTTACATGGATTAAATGAAAGAAAAATGAGGTAACTGATCTTACAAAGCAAAGGGCAGTCAACTGACCCAGAACTTTTCCTTTGTTGAGTTTCTGGCAGACGCAGCTGTGTCCCAGCCTTGCTGTTGTTCATACTGGCCTCATCCTTCCCCTCTGCCTCAGCATGTCCCCAGCTGTGCTGCACTGAAGTTTGCTAACTCAGAATATGTCATTGTGTCAGGGGAAAGCCACTTCCCTTTTTTCATATTCATGACATTCAGATTTACATTTGTTTTCTTTTTGTCTACATTTGTTTTCTCATCTCGAATTTTGCTTTCTAGGAAAGTTGCAAAGAAAAACAAAAAAATCTAAGGTCTTGAAAATGATAGAGTACAGCCCCTCTGGCTTTCTTTACTTCCTTTTATTGTTCTCACCTCATCATGAATTAGGACTCGAGCAGGAGCAGTGAGACTAATCTTGTCCAGTATGTCAATATAAATTCAAACAACTTCAACTGGAGAATCACCCACAAGCAAAGAAAGAAGGCTATTTCCCCCTGACTGAGTAGTGTGAGTCTCACTGCCCTGCATTCTCAGAGGAAGACAGAGACTCAGGAACAAAGAAGCCCAGTGGAATCAACTGACTGAATGAACAACTGAAGCTCACTAGGGTCTGTGACAGAAACTTCTGATGAGAGACAGCAACACCACTGAATCTCATTCCTCCAACCCAGAAACTCTGAACATCACACGTGTTCAAAAAATTGAGAGAGTAGAATGATAAAATCTACACTTGGTAAAATAAAAATGATCTACTAAAGGTAAAATAATGGCAGTTGGATAATTCCTCTGTCTACTTGCACAAACACACTTTAGCGCTCAGTGCCTTAGCACCTCTGACACTTAGGACACCTGGAGACATGGGCCAGGAGAAGAGGGGTCACCACTGGGAACTCGCGTCCTTCCATAAACACTCCAGGGAGAGGGTGGGGTTTCAGGAAGATGATTTTCTTTCCAACAAGTAAGCAAGCCCTCCACAGAAAGGAGATTTTCGAGTCCTCAGGATGTGCTGAGCCTGTCCTCAGGGAGGGAGTCCAGCAGGTGAGGAAGGGACTCAGTCACTCCAGAGGACAGGGGGTGGCTCCATGTGATCTCCCCTATGACTGAGGTGCTGCTGGGGAAATACAATCATCCTAGATGTAGAGTCTCCTCACCCATGTTCCCCGAGAAGAACCAGGATTCTGGTGGGGGTGCTGGCCCAGTCTGTGGAGGAAAATAGGTATCCAGGATGAAAATGGTGGAAAGAAAGGGCAATGTCTTTAATAGTCCTGACTTCGTGGTTCCCTAGAACACAACTACAGGACCTGTAGGAACATGTTCTAGAAGGAGGAGAAACGTGGGAAGAGCTCATGGACTTGTAATAATCAGACTCTTTTCTAAATCAAACACTAAAGATAAACCATCTTCTGTTTCAAAGACCGTCATTGCCAGAGTAATCTGGTAAATCACTTATAAATACAGAAATATAGAGCTGAGGGAGCCTGATTTCCTATGTAAAGTAAGAGAGGAAAATAGAGCCTAAGATCAGGGCTACAGATGTGTTCATGGACAAGAGAAGAGCAACATTTATGCATGAGAGACAAAAAGCAATAATGTGTGTAATTACAAACATACATCACTCCTGAGTTAAGAAAAACACCTTTCTCATTTGATTGATAAATATCCATTTGGATGGGCACATAGGAAGTTATTGGGAAATACACAAAATTAATAGTTTAGATTGATGACATTTTCTTTGATCATACTGTGAATACATACATGAAAATCAAAAAAGGAAGTGAAAGTGTATAGAAATGATTAGAAAATGAAAACTACCATGTTCCCTATTTAATGGCCTCGCTTAGAAAGCATGGCATCAGAGAACCTACCTCAAGGTTCACCCAGACGCCGTCTCAGCCAGCCCAGCAGCAGCCGCATCTTCCCCATGGCCTTCGTGCTCTCTCTACTGATGGCCCTGGTGCTGGTCAGCTACGGCCCAGGAGGATCCCTGGGCTGTGACCTGTCTCAGAACCACGTGCTGGTTGGCAGCCAGAACCTCAGGCTCCTGGGCCAAATGAGGAGACTCTCCCCTCGCTTCTGTCTGCAGGACAGAAAAGACTTCGCTTTCCCCCAGGAGATGGTGGAGGGCGGCCAGCTCCAGGAGGCCCAGGCCATCTCTGTGCTCCACGAGATGCTCCAGCAGAGCTTCAACCTCTTCCACACAGAGCGCTCCTCTGCTGCCTGGGACACCACCCTCCTGGAGCAGCTCCGCACTGGACTCCATCAGCAGCTGGACGACCTGGACGCCTGCCTGGGGCAGGTGACGGGAGAGGAAGACTCTGCCCTGGGAAGGACGGGCCCCACACTGGCCGTGAAGAGGTACTTCCAGGGCATCCATGTCTACCTGCAAGAGAAGGGATACAGCGACTGCGCCTGGGAAACCGTCAGAGTGGAAATCATGAGATCCTTGTCTTCATCAGCCAGCTTGCAAGAAAGGTTAAAAATGATGGATGGAGACCTGAGCTCACCTTGACATGACTCTTTCTGACTAAGACGCCACATCACCCTTGTATGCTCACCTGTAGTCATTTCAGAAGACTCTGAATTCTGCCCTAATCACAAAATTTATTAAATTAATTCAACCAGTTCTTTGTCGGTAGTAGGAAGTAAATGTATTCAGCTTAAGGGGATTCAGTCCTAAGCGATGACTGCACTGATGTTATTTATTGTTTGCTTATTTATTAATTATATTTATTCTTTTATCTCCTCATATTTATTTTGTCATATAAAAGATTTATACACTGTATTAAAATTTAGAAAATACATTTACATATCTAGTTCATTCAATTTGTAAGTTCTTTTATTTATTAAATTCTTATGAAGGTGAATCTTGAGTTTTTACTGTTTTTATTTAGTTCATAAGTCAAGTCCAACTCTTTTGTACCCCATAGACTGTAGCTTGCCAGGCTTCCCTTGTTCATGGGATTTCCCGGGCAATACTGGTGTGGGTTTCCATTCCCTTCTCCAGGGGATCTTCCCAACCCATGGATCCAACACTCATCTCCCGCACGGACAGGTGCATTCTTCACCCACTGAGCCATGAGGGGAGCCCATTTTCTACAGAGGCTCATGGAAATATTTGTAATCCAGTCTCCTGTAGGGGCTAAAACTCTCAGGGGTCTTATCTATCACATACCTCAAATTTATGGTGGGGACTAATTCAGCAATCTCTATAAATGTATATGGTCAGTTAAATATGATTATTTTATTATTATTAGAACTATTAATTTTGTCAATCACATTAGACTCTCAGAAATAATTACCAGTTGATAGTTTTATTTTGCTAATTATATAAGCTAATCAGGATTATTTGTAAATTTGTAAACTGCTCAATTTATCTAGAAATTTGGAGATAGACAATAAACAAATGAAAATATAAAGTACTGTAACAGTGAGGTAGAGACGACAAAGGCACTATGTATGTCAGTAAAATAGGAAAATAAGCGATGGTTATTAAAACCTGTGCAGTTTGCACAGATGGGGCTTGGAATCTGACATATTAGGTTTTGAAACCTGGATCTGCCATTTTCTTATTACACTATGTCACTCAAATAGAGTCTTACCAGGTGGCTCTTGGAAATAAGAATATTTACAACTCAGTTTCAACTATGTTGGAAGGATTAAGTGTCCCTTTTAAGGGCTAAGGAATTTGTAGTTCCTGACAACATCATTTTTTTTTAAAGACTGAAAGTCTATGGAATCTGTCTGGTAGGTCCTTGGTAATCATGTTCACAGTAGCATTCTAACATTTAGTTAGTAATCAATTCAGGACTAATGTGCCACAAAAAGTGATGGCAACATCAAGGAATGTGTTTTTTATCCTCAAATAAATGTCAAGAATGAAATATATTCTAATGAATCATTGCCATAAACACAACACGTCAGTACCTTCTTATTACCATGTTACAGACTTAATGTGTGTGTGTATCCAAAATTCGTGTAATGAAATGTACCCCCACCATGTGATCATAACAGAAGGTGGGATACTACGGAGATCATTAGGCTTAGATGAGTTCAGTTCAGTTCAGTTGTGTCCAACTCTTTGTAACCCTATGGACTATAGCATGCCAGGCTTCCCTATCCTTCAGCAACTCCCAGAGCTTACTCAAACTCCTGTCCATTGAGTCGGTGATGCCACGCAATCATCTCATCCTCTCTCGTCCCCTTCTACTCCACCTTCAATCTTTCCCAGCATCAGGGTCTTTTCAAATGAGTCAGTTCTTCACATCAGGTGGCCAAAGCATTGGAGTTTCAGCTTCAGCAGCAGTCCTTCCAATGAATATTCAGGACTATTTTCCTTTAGGATGGATTGGCTTGATCTCCTTGCAGTCCAGGGGACTCTCAAGAGTCCTCTCCCACAACACAGTTCAAAAGCATCAATTCTTCCATGCTCAGCTTTCTTTATAGTTCAACTTTCACATCCATACATGACTACTGGAAAAACCACAGCCTTGACTAGATGGACCTTTGTTGACAAAGTAATGTCTCTGCTTTTTAATATGCTATCTAGGTTGGTGATAGGTTTTCTTCCAAGGAGCAAGCGTCTTTTAATTTCAGGGCTGCAATTGCCATCTGCAGTGATTTTGGAGTCCCCAAAAATAAAGCCTCTCACTCTTTCCATTGTTTCCCTATCTATTTGCCATGAAGTAATGGGACCGGATGCCATGATCTTAGTTTTCTGAATGTTGAGCTTTAAGCCAACTTTTTCACTCTCCTGTTTCACTTTCATCAAGAGGCTTTTTCGTTCTTCGCTTTCTGCCATAGGGGTGTCAGAGGTTATTGCGTATCTGAGGTTATTGATATTTCTCCCAACAATCTTGATTCTAACTTGTGCTTCATCCAGTCCAGTATTTCTCATGATATACTCTGCATATAAGTTAGACAAGCAGGGTGACAATATACAACCCTGACATACTCCTTTTCCTATTTGGAACCAGTCTGTTGTTCCATGTCCAGTTCTAACTGTTGCTTCTTGACCTGCATACAGTTTCTCAGGAGGCAGATCAGGTCTTCTGCTGTTCCCATCTCTTGAAGAATTTTCCAGTTTGTTGTGATCTACGCAGTCAAAGGCTTTAGCATAGTCAATAAAGCAGATGTTTTTTCTGGAACTCTCTCACTTTTTCAATGATCCAATGAATGTTGGCCATTTGATTTCTGGCTCCTCTGCCTTTTCTAAAACCAGCTTGAACATCTGGAAGTTCATGGTTCATGTACTGTTGAATGTGGCTTGGAGAATTTTGAGCATTACTTTGCTAGCATGTGAGATGAGTGCAATTGTGCAGTAGTTTGAACATTCTTTGGCATTGCCTTTCTTAAGGATTGGGATGAAAACTGACCTTTTCCAGTCCTGTGGCCACTGCTGTTTTCCCAATTTGCTAGCATATTGCGTGTAGCACTTTCACAGCATCATTTTTTAGGATTTGAATTTCATCATCTCCACTAGCTTTGTTGGTAGTGATGTTTCCTAAGGCCCACTTG
Source organism: Cephalophus harveyi (assembly GCA_006410635.1). Lineage (NCBI taxonomy): Eukaryota > Metazoa > Chordata > Mammalia > Artiodactyla > Bovidae > Cephalophus > Cephalophus harveyi. Next base: position 70,170 of record SJYT01083098.1, read on the forward strand.
ACTTCACATTCCAGGATGTCCGGCTCTAGGTGAGTGATCACACCATCGTGGTTATCTGGGTCATGAAGATCTTTTTTGTATGGTTCTTCTGTGTATTCTTGCCACATCTTAATATCTTCTGTTTCTGTTAGGTCCATACAATTTCTCTTCTTAATTGTGCCCATCTTTGCATGAAATGTTCCCTTGGTATCTCTAGTTTTCTTGAAGAGATCTTTCCCATTCTATTGCTTTCCTCTATTTCTTTGCATTGAACACTGAGGAAGGCTTTCTTATCTCTCCTTGCTATTCTTTGGAACTCTGCATGCAGATGGGTATATCTTTCCTTGTCTCCTTTGCCTTTCGCTTCTCTTCTTTTCATAGCTATTTGTAAGGCCTCCTCAGACAACCATTTTGTCTTTTTGTGTTTTTTTTCTTGGGGATGCTGTTGATCCATGCCTCCTGTACAATGTCACGAACCTCCATTCATAGTTCTTTAGGCACTCTGTCTATCAGATCTAATCCCTTGTATCTATTTC
>SJYT01083117.1:2175-19623 GCA_006410635.1 Cephalophus harveyi
ATACAGGATACAGGATGCTTGGGGCTGGTGCACGGGGATGATCCAGAGAGATGATGTGGGGTGGGAGGTGGGAGGAGGATTAGGGATTGGGAGTTAATATACACCCATGGTGGATTCATGTCAATGTATGGCAAAACCAATACGGTAGTGTAAAGTAAAATAAAGTAAAAATAAAATTAAAATAAATAAATAAATAAAAAGGAAAAAAAAATAAAAAATAAATATTTTCTAATAAGCCTAAGAATGGAGAAGGCAGTGGCACCCCACTCCAGTACTCTTGCCTGGAAAATCCCATGGACAGAGGAGCCTGGTAGGCTGCAGTCCATGGGGTCGCTAAGAGTCGGACACGACTGAGCGACTTTACTTTCACTTTTCACTTTCACGCATTGGAGAAAGAAATGGCAACCTACTCCAGTGTTTTTGCCTGGAGAATCCCAGGGATGGTGGGAGCCTGGTAGTCTGCCGTCTATGGGGTCGCACAGGGTCGGACACAACTGAAGTGACTTGGCAGCAGCAGCAGCAATAAGCCTAAGAAAGAGTTAAACATTCCATTAAATTGCTTGCTTATGTAAGATTCTATAGTCTATTGACTACACTGGAATTAAATCACTGTATCTGACAAACAATGTTAAAATATTATTTACCTGATGGTATATTGGCTACAAAAAGAAATATTAACTAGTACTGACCCATAATCAGAAAGAAATTAGGATGGACATACTGGAAATTAAGACATGAAATCTATATTATTTTATATTTAGATTTCTTTCCTTCTTTCTTTTTAAATTCTCTTTGTTCATCATTTTTCAGGAACTTTTGTCTGTAGAGAAAATCTGAGTGTATTAACTTCAGGCATATGTTTATATTCTCCTAGCTTTACGTCTCTGGGAATAAAAGAAGAGGGTATGCAACAGCAATGAATATAAATAATTGAACCAGTGTACATCTTTGAGTAAAAAGAAACCCATGCATATATATTGGCATGTGAAAATACCTTGCAAAATTGTTAGTCGATCTGTGTTTTAATAATTATAACTTTATAACAAAATCTGATGATGGAAGTGCTCTAAAAGGTACTTTGTAAAGAATAACTGCCATCACTTGAAAATTACAGCTAAAGTGATTCAGAATTCCAGAGTGCTGAAAAAGAATGAGCTACTACAAAGACACAACATTTCCACTCCTTAAATTTTGATTTTTTATATAAAAAATAATCCACAATGACATGCTCCCTGAAAATTTTACTTAAAATTCAGAGGTATATGAGACAAAAATTGACAATGACACTTTTCCATGCCCCAACCCCAAAGCCCCTCTCTCTATATAGATGGTTGGCATGCCTTCTCCTAGAATTTTGGTCTCTGAACCAACACATATATACACATAACTATAATATACTTATATGCTTGAGTATATCTAATTTTATATTTATTTTTATACTAACAAAAGTTAGTATGTCTAATTTTGTGTATATATATATACAATATGTACATATTGCCTTCTGTATCTATATATAAAATGCATATAATAATCAATTTATATATATAAATAAATATAAAGTACACATAAATACATATATAAACATATGAATACATTCAAAAGCAACACATCCCTCAATCTCTGATACTTGTAAGCTTTGCTTTTGGCAATGAATAATTAATTTGGGGAAGCTTTTTAAGAGAATTTTACAACAAAAAACCAATTTAAGTGATACCTAATTTGATTTTTTTGTAGTCAGATTTACCAAAAATCAAACATTGCTTTGAATTATGTCCTGTTATCACTTTGAAAGAATAATTAAATATGATTCAGCCTCATTTTTCATTTCTTCTTAAGTTTCCCTAGGAGTAACTTCTCTAAATACATGCTCCTTTATAAACTGGTATTTGAAGTACAGTATTTCAGTATCCGTAAGGTTTTTTCTAAGTATTACCATATTCTAGACCATGAATGGCAACCATCTCAACTTAAACAGTGTCAAGTAGTGGGCCAGGACTTGTTCTAGGTATTAGTAAACCTGGGTTTTGGATTCGGCTTTGCTAAACATAAATATTCTTTGAGCCAAGAGATCATTAAAAGATGTAGAGAGGTTAAATACACAGAACACACAGAAGTTATGCTGAGTAATAGAGTGTAGTATACTTGCTCTGTCAATAAGACTTGTAAAAATTAAAAGAATTTAAAAAAAGAAAAGATGGAATTTCAATATCTTTTTTGTAATAAGATATAACAAGATAAAATCTGTGCAAATATATTTGAAAATTAAAATTTACTATTCTGATTTAAGGCATTAATTCTATAATTATTCAAAGATAGTGTCTAAAAATACCTTCTAATATATATTTTCAAATTCAATTCTAATTTTAGCCTTTGATTTCATGATGAAGGGGCAAGGAAAACCCATTTGACTATTTGTCCAGTTTGCTATTTCAGAGTCTCATGACATTTTCTTTGTTTAAAATCTTTAAAAATAATAACTTTGCCTGAACTCACCTGGACATTTGTTAGAATGTACTCCTGGGAAAAATAACCCAACTTCAGATACCTGAAAACCATCCAGTTACACCAGTATTGCAGAACTGCCGTAAAAGCATTACTACTAAGATCCTGTGTTTTAAAAGTAAAAGAAAATGATCTTTGAATGTGTTTGTTAGATTATGTATTTGTAGAAAATAGATATTCTTATATTTGGGGTTTCCTTTAAAAAAAGGAATGAATTATTGTGATATATGAATGCATTTCAGCATAATAGTTTCAATGAGAGAATTCAAACCAATAAGGGCTATTTTACAGAAGACAATGTATACTGCCTTCAAATATAGAAGTTTGTTTTGGGAATGAATCTAAATATAATAATGTTTATTGTATGTAAGAGTCATCATTAAGTTTATATAATCTTGATCAAGCCATTGAGAAAGATACCTGATATCATCCTTGGGATAAGTCTAAATACTACATTTCTATAAATTAGAGATAAGCTATAACTCTTAAAGAAAAAAACTGAACTTTAACAAGTTTTGGGTGCATATTGGAGGATCACCTAAAGTGTTACTATGTTATGTTTTATAACCATATTACAATTGCCTTGCACTTGCAATGATACAAAATCACAAGCTGGCATAAATATTCACAGATAAAAGAGTAGGAATAAAAGTGCACATGGTATATAGAAAATTTTGGAAACTTCATTTACATTATTCATTGACTACAGATGTAGCCATAGAAAAGAATTTGAGATTTGGTATTGAAATTATGTTTCCCATATTCATTCGTGACTACCAGCTAGTTAAGCAGCATAGCAGAGCTTTCTTTAAAAGAAAATGAAAATGTACTGAATGTTCAAGGTTGAATGAACCCTGCAATTTGTCCTAAAGTCCAAGAAATTCATTCACTGGAAGACAATTATAAGAGAGAGTCTAACATTTTGCAAAAATCACACAATTCCTGTTGCTTTTAAGTTCATTTTTCTATATAAAGTTGGCCATAAAATAGATCAAATGATTATTTAGTTTTCAGTTTTGTAATTTTTCAAATGATTTTATGGAAGAATTGTATATTTTCAAATAAGGCTAGCAGTTTTTCTAAGAGAAAAGAGGAAAGAACTTGGCAATTAATGCATATCATCAAACCACATTATTCATTACATATCAAATCAATTTTGGCAGAATTTATATGTTACCATTAAGGAGAAAAGATAAAGAAACTATGATCCTTCTCTTCAAGTGGCTACTATCTTTCTGAAACTAGATATATTATCACTCATAGCTCTGTGCCACCTTCAGCTTCATAGACATTCTTGAAATATAATAACATTTATTAGTAACTTCAAATTAGAATCTTAAAAAAAGAATAAAAATTGCCCACAATGCTACCAAAAGATAATCTCTATTTACATTTTTTAATTAATGATAAAAATATCAAGGTAACATAAGTTATAACACTATTAGCAAATCTTCCTTTTCTTAATCTCTGCTTCTTGGCATGAAAACTATGACAAACCTAGACAGTGTGTTGAAAAGCAACGACATCACTTTGCCCACAAAGGTCTTTATAGTCAAGACTTTCCAGTGGTCACGTATGGTTGCAACAGCTGGACTGTAAAGACAGCAGAGTGCCGAAGAATTGATGCCTTTGAATTGTGGTGCTGGAGAAGATTCTTGAGAGTCCCTTGGCAGCAAGGAGATCAAACCAGTCAATCTTAAAGAAAATCAACTCTAAATACTTTGGAAGGACTGATGCTAAAGCTGAAGCTCCAGTATTTTGGTCACCTGATGCAAACAGCTGACTCATTGTGAAAGTCCCTAATACTGGGAAAGATTGAGGACAGAAGAAGAGGGCATCAGAGGATGAAATGGCTGGATGGCATCACTGATGCAATGGACGTGAACTTAGGCAAACTTCAGGAGATGGTAAAGGACAGGGAGGCCTGATGTGCTACAGCCATGTGGTTGGGAAGAGACAGATGCAAGTGGGTGACTCAACAACAGGAACATATGCATATACTTACATATTGATATACATTTATTTTAACTTGCTGCTGCTGCTGCTAAGTCACTTCAGTCGTGTCCGACTCTGTGCGACCCCATAGACGGCAGCCCACCAGGCTCCCCCGTCCCTGGGATTCTCCAGGCAAGAACACTGGAGTGGGTTGCCATTTCCTTCTCCAATGCAAGAAAGTGAAAAGTGAAAGTGAAGTCGCTCAGTCGTGTCCGACCCTCAGCGACCCCATGGACTGCAGCCTTCCAGGCTCCCCCATCCATGGGATTTTCCAGGCAAGAGTACTGGAGTGGGGTGCCATTGCCTTCTCCGTTATTTTAACTTATGTTGCATTAATTATACTATATACATTTAGTTTTGTACCTATCTTTTTTCAAATTAATTTCAAGATTGTGAAGTGAAGTCGCTCAGTCGTGTCTGACTCTTTGGGACCCTGTGGATTGTAGCCTACCAGACTCCTCCATCGGTGGGATTCTCCAGGCACGAGTACTGGAGTGGGTTGCCATTTCCTTCTCCAGAAGATCTTCCCAACCCAGGGATCGAACCAGGGTCTCCCACATTGCAGGCAGACGCTTTACCATGTGAGCCACCATATCAAACATATAATTTTCCTTTGTACTAGTTTATGAAAATTTAATTCAGTGGTTTGTGTATTTTCCAGATTTATTGTGATAAACATCTTTGAACGTAGAGTTTGATTATATTTTATTTGTTATTCTTTTAGTACAGATGTCCCATCACTTCTGAATTATTACATAAGACTGGAACTCAGCAAGACATGTTTAAGCAAAAGAAGGATTTATTAAATAACCCAACTGAAAATTCAAGTGATTTTGATTTGTAGATAGAGTCCCATCAGATATTTAAATATGTCATTCTGGGGAAATCAACAGGATGGTGCCAGTCAGGCACTCTCACCCCAAGCTCTCACGCCTTCTCGCCCCATGTTCTGTAAACAGTGTCTTTGCATGGCTGTGTAATGCGAGATCACTGATAGCATTGCACATTCTTGTCACGAGGTACTTGCTTGGTCACAGGCTACTTTGTGTGGTATACCTATATGAGCTTTACCATGAAACCCCTGGCTGCTGCAGCACTGGGGCTACATTTGAGCAATATCGTATGCGAGGCTATGTTATGCTATGTTACAGCTACTTTATGGTTATGTTATGGCTGCTGCTACGGGTCCTATGTCAGCCAGGAAAGAGGTTGCCACCTCTTTGACCCAGTTGGTAAGACTGGTAGCAAAGTAGAAAGTGTTTTCTGTACAATCCGGCCCTCTAGTTTTCATAGGTACCTAGACTTTGCAAGCTTTAATTCTGTTTTCCATATTCCTAAGCTGGGTTCCTTAGTTCAGTGTTTTTTAAATTAAATATAAAGGACATATTATAAAAATTCATTCAAATTTATATTAAATTGCATCTTCATGCATAACTTTTATCAGTTATAATCCGTATGTTTGACCTCTATTTGTCTAAAGCCTGAATTTCAAATGAGCCCTTAAAATCCCAGCACATATTTTATTTGAAACTTTGAGAAATAATCACAAGTACTAGTTTGAGTACTGAAATCTAGGTGGAAAGTTTAAGGATTTTAGTTAAGACATGTCCATTACCTTAGATTAAGAGAATTTTTATGGAAATAATTCAGTTTCTGTAGTTGGCTATGTCAGTTCCCCTGGATCATAGCCTAGATCACAGTTGGTGAAGGAATCCCAATACTATTCAAGCATCAAAATGAGATTCATCTGGCTAAAACAGTGTAATAAAAAAAAATACGATTTGGGGGATTTTAACTTCCTTACACTTAAGAATTTTAGCTTTTTATTTCTTAAAGATTTAAAGGAGCAAGTTATCTGATATATGGCCTTTCTTTTCAACTGGAACACAATCAAGTGAGGGAATAAATATTGGTTCAAATTTAACATATTTTAATAATGCTGACATTTAACTATTTGGAGTAATTTTCTATTGGCATTTGGATTTATTGCATAACACCCTTGAACCATCTCAGAACATGAGGCTGGAAATATTTGATATAAGACTTAGACCAGGGTGTGACTTTTGCTGGGATGCCTTTCAGAGCCTTGAGGTTTAGGTGTAAAAGCTGAGCTCCCTATCAGTAGTACTCGGAGTGGTCATAGTAGAATTTATGTAACTGCAGATAGAACAGCTCCACAAAGGTGAAAATCTCATTTTCCTCACGTACTGCTGACCAGTCTGCTTTTGGTTGACTCTAGGGTCAATTGTTAAGCCCAGTGAGTAAGAGAAGTAAGATGATGGGGTGAGTTTTGGGGGAAGGAACAATTAAATTCGTGGAATGCCAAACTCAGCTTCAGCTTCATCTCATGGTGCTGCTTTTCTGAAATTGCCTATGTCTCTTCTCACAGCCTATCAAGATCACTGAGACAGTCTCCCCAATGTCTGCTATTTAAGCCTCCTTGAATTCAGAGACAAGAGTGTAAGAGGCATAATTGATTATAGATAAGGATGTGTTTAAAACATGAAGTTGTAAAACATTCCCAGAGATGTTTGTTGCTAGTCCTTGAAATACACTGAATAGAAACAGCCCCACAACAAAGAAATTGCCCTGGCTTGGACTGATGGAGACCTCACAAACAAGCTACTCTTCAGTAAATTGTTTGATAGGCTGTTTGGGGCACATCCTTGGCCCCTATTCCTATCTTTTGGCTCTAAAGAGCTTAAACAACAAGCTTCTTTTGTTTTTAATCTTTACATCAACATGGATTTTTCTGCTTTCGTGTTTGATTTTTCTTATTCTTCAATTTGACCTACACCTCTGCTATGTGGCCCCAGAAAATTAAAGCCTGTCCTATTTCAGCCTACTATAGGTTTTTTCTAAATCACTGATCCCACACATGACATTTTTCTTAGGCAGCCCAGCATGCATTGGAGAAGGAAATGACAACCCACTCCAGTATTCTTGCCTGGGGAATCACAGGAACAGAGGAGCCTGGTGGGCTGCCGTCTATGGGGTTGTACAGAGTCAGACTCGACTGAAACAACTTAGCATGCATGCATGCACACACCACCACTTCCCTATGTCCTTCCCTGAGTCTACCAGAGTCCATGATTTATACAACTATCAAGCACGTGACTTAACTGTTTTGAGTAGAACTTTAGGCATTGTCATTTTTTGAAATATTTCTTCATTTCACTGTCACTCTGTATCTCTCTAGCAATGTATTTCCCATTAGCATCAGTGTATTTCCTCAAAAATAACAGACTGTGCAAAAGTAACCAAGAATAAATGAATATTCCAGTGCCTCCAGAGTAATTCATGGACTTGAATGAGAAAAAATCATTACTGGAAATGAATGAAACGTCATAAATATAGTGCACTGATTTTAAATTACCACATAGGCAGGGCTGAATCTATTCCTTTGTCTGTAATATTTGCATTCCAAAATTTGCCTCAATTTTTTTCTTTTTCCAAAAAAGACGTATTAATGTCATAATGAATAAGCCAAAGCAGACCAGCAGAAATCACAAGTGCATGCCCAATTTTTATCCCTGATATAAATTTCCCTTTGTTCTTTTGCCCAGCCTTCCCCAAATCCTGTAAAAGTCAGTATGGCCCCAAACCTGATCACTTGTCTAGTTCTTACAAACCACTTTCTTAAAAGAGCAGAAATTATCAGACAGCTGCAGCAGTTCAGCTTACAGGGAAAACGTAGCTTGTCATTTTCAAGGTAAGTATGCAGCTGTCTTCCTGTCACTTAAGGTTTTTTAAGACAAATCTAATTAAATGTCTACCTAAAAAGGCTGACAGAATAATTCTGAGCATACTAATGAAATTTGTCATAAGGCAGCACAACCACCATTCTGCTTCTATTTTTTGCCTCTAGCTAGTAAACCTGGAAGACCTTCTTATTTGAAGTAACATGTATAAATGCTTTCTTGGTTAATATGCTTATTATATATATTAAATTAAATTATTTCATCTTTTAATTGAGCTTCTTTACTCAATTACTTTTCTATTTCAACCTACCACAGATTTCTTCTAAATCATTGATCCCACACATGACATGCTTCCTAGGGACTAAACTATTCACCAGGATATGAAAAGTTGAATGCTTCCGTAATGAAATTGGAATTTTTCTTTTGTCTTCTGAAATCACGTTACTTAACTCTCTGATCTCTACCTATCTTTTATTTTTCCTTTTCTAACATAATGAGAAAACTATTTTAAAAATAAGCATTTAAATTAAGAACTGATATCAAGTCGGAGTATGATCTTTATTCATTTTCCTAAGTTCTATTTTTTTGCTCCTAATTTTAAGTTATGTGGCTGGCAAAACCTCTCCAAACTACAGGTTGTTTATATGAAGTATAACTCTAACTAGATTATTTTCTCATTATCATATGAGTTTGTGTCCATGGTCTATATGTAACAATGTGATAACTAAATTCCTAGAAATGTTACATTTTATTATTTATTGCACAGATGGCCTGGTTGAATATCTGTTTTTTATGAATTAGCTTGTTTATTATGTATTTGTTTGTATTCATCAAATTCAGATGGAACTGTAAATTCGTATTTTCTGAAAGATAGCTTTGTGTCTATGAATATGCACTATATAAGGCATTGTTAGTGTCTCTATAGTTATTCTTTAACTCAGGTTTTCAGTCAATATTGCGAATGTGTACAGATTAGTACTTTTAAGTAAGTTCAGTTCAGTCGGTCAGTCGTGTCTGTCTCATGACCTCATGGACTGCAGCACTCCTGCTTCCCTGTCCATCAGCAACTCCCAGAGCTTACCCAAACTCATGGCCATTGAGTAGGTAATGTAATCCAACCATCTCATCCTCTGTTGTCCCCTTTGCCTGCTGCCTTCAAATTTTCCCAGCATCAGGGTCTTTTCCAATGAGTCACCTCTTCACATCAGGTGGCCAAAGTATTGGAGTTTCAGCATCAGCATCAGTCCTTCCAATTAATATTCAGGACCGATTTCCTTTAAGATGGACTGGTTGGCTCTCCTTGCAGTCCAAGGGACTCTCAAGAGTCTTCTCCAACACCACAGTGCAAAACCATCAATTCTTTGGTGCTCAGCTTTCTTTACAGTCCATACACAAATACACAAATCTCACATCCATACACATCCATACACATCCATACACAAATACTGGAAAAACCTTAGCTTTGACAACCAGAATTCTGTTGACAAAGTAATGTCTCTGCTTTTTAATATGCTCTCTAGGTTGGTCATAGCTTTTCTTCCAAAGAGTAAGCATCTTTTAATTTAATAACTATAGTCACCATCTGCAGTGATTTTGGAGCCCCCCAAAATAAAGTTAGCCACTGTTTCCACTGTTTCCCCATCTATTTGCCATGAAATGATGGGACTGGATGTTATGATCTTAGTTTTCTGAATGTTGAATTTTAAGCCAGCTTTTGTCACTCTCCTCTTTCACTTTCATCAAAAGGCTCTTTAGTTCTTTGTCCTCTGCCTTAAGTGTCATATCATCTGTATATCTGAGGTTATTGATATTTCTCCCGGCAATCTTGATACCAGATTGTACTCATCCAGCCTGGCATTTCTTATGCTGTACTCTGCATAGAAATTAAATAAGCAGGGTGACAATATACAGACTTGACATATTCCTTTCCTGATTTGGAACCAGTCTGTTGTTCTATGTTCAGTTTTAACTGTTGCTTCATGACCTGCATACATCCTGACCTGCATCTGCATCTCAGGCAGGTCAGGTGGTCTGGTATTCCCATCTCTTGAAGAATTTTCTGCAGTTTGTTATGATCCATAGAGTCAAAGGCTTTGGTATAGTCAATAAAGCAGAAGTAGTTGTTTTTTCTGGAACTCTCTTGCTTTGTCGATGATCCAACAGATGTTGGCAATTTTTTCTCTGGTTCCTCTGCATTTTCTAAATCCAGCTTGAATGTCTGGAATTTCATGGTTTACATACTGTTGAAGCCTGACTTGGAGAATTTTGAGCATTACTTTGCTAGCATGTGAATGAGTAAAATTGTGTGGTAGTTTGAACATTCTTTGACATTGCCTTTCTTTGAGATTGGAATGAAAACTGACCTTTTCCACTCCTATAGCCACTGCTGACTTTCCAAATTTGCTGGCATATTGAGTGCAGCACTTTCACAGCATCATCTTTCAGCATTTGAAATAGCTCAACTGGAATTCCATCACATCCACTAGCTTTGTTCGTAGTGATGCTTTCTAAGGCCTGCTTGACTTCACATTCCAGGATGTCTGACTCTATGTGAGTGATCACACCATCATGGTTATTTGGGTCATGAAGATATTTTTTGTATAGATCTTCTGTGTATGCTTGCCACCTCTTCTTACTGTCTTTTGCTTCTGTTAGGTCCATACCATTTCTGTCCTTTATATTGCCCATCTTTGCATGAAATATTCCCTTGGTATCTCTAATTTTCTTGAAGAGATCTTTAGTCTTTCCCATTCTTTTGTTTTCCTCTACTTCTTTGCATTGATCACTGAGGAAGGCTTTCTTATCTCTCCTTGCTATTCTTTAGAACTGTGCATTCAGATGGGTATATGTTTCTTATTCTCCTTTGCCTTTTGCCTCTTATCTTTTCTAACCTATTTGTAAGCCCTCCTCATACAACAATTTTGCCTTTTAGCATTTCTTTTTCTTAGGGATGTTCTTGATCACCACCTCCTGTACAATGTCACGAATTTCCATCCATAGTTCTTCAGGCACTCTGTCTATCAGGTATAATCCCTTGAATCTATTTGTCACTTCCACTGTATAATCACAAGGGGTTTTATTTAGGTCATACCTGAATGGTCTAGTGGTTTTCCTTACTTTCTTTTTTTTAATGTTTTTTATTTTATTTTATTATTATTTTTTACTTTACAATATTGTATTGGTTTTGCCATACATCAACTTGAATCCACCATGGGTGTACACGTGTTCCCCATCCTAGACCCCCCTCCCACCTCCCTCCCTGTACCATCCCTCTGGGTCATCCCAGTGCCCCAGCCCCAAGCATCCTATATCCTGCATCAAACCTGGACTGGTGATTCGTTTCTTATATGGTATTATACATGGTTTCAGTGCCATTCTCCCAAATCATCCCACCCTCTCCCTCTCCCACAGAGTTCAAAAGACTGTTCTATACATCTATGTCTCTTTTGCTCTCTCGCATACAGGGTTATCATTACCGTAAGTTTGAATTTGTCAATAAGGAGTTAATAATGAGCCACAATCAGCTCCTGGTCTTGTTTTTGCTGACTCTATAGAACTTCTCCATCTTTGGCTGCAAAGAAGATAATCAATCTGATTTCAGTATTGATCATCTGGTGATGCCCATGTATAGCATCTTCTTTGGTGTTGTTGGAAGACAGGGCTTGCTATGACCAATGCATTCTCTTGGCAAAACTCTGTCAACTTTGACCTTCTTTGTTTTGTACTCCAAGGCCAGATTTGCCTGTTATTCCAGGTCTTTCTTGACTTCCTAATTTTGCATTCCAGTCCCCTATAATAAAAAGAACATCTTTTTTGGGTGTTAGTACTAGAAGATCTTGTAGGTCTTCATAGAATTGTTCAACCGCAGCTTCTTCAGCATTACCAGTCAAGGCATAGTCTTAGATTACTGTGATATTGAATGGTTTGCTTTGGAAACGAACAGAGATCATTCTGTCGTTTTTGAGATTGCATCCAACTACTGCATTTTGGAATCTTTTGTTGACTATGATGGCTACTCTATTTCTTCTAAGTGATTCTTGCCCACAGTAATAGATATAATGGTCTTCTAAGTTCACCCATTCTAGTGAAATGGAATGACTCCAAGAAGGCGAAGTAGAAGGATGTGCACTCATCTCCTATGAGAATCCTAAAATTATAACTCGCTACTGAACAACCATCAACAGGAGTATGTTTGATCCCACCAAAAAAAATACTCCACATCCAAGGGCAAAGGAGAAGCCCCAGCTAGATGGTAGGAGCGGAGAAATCACATTTAGAATCAAACCTCATACCCACCAAAGACACTTGGAGGGCTCAAACAAACTTGTGTATGTCAGGCAGGACCCTGGGACCTTACAGAAACTGAGCCAGAACTGTGTTTGAGTGTCTCCTACAGAACAATAAGAATTAATGTAATGAGGACAGGTATGGGTCAGCAGTGGACTGCATAGGGGCAGGGGCTCTGGGTGCAGGAGACCTGGGTATGGCATAAGCCCTCCTGGAGGAGGTCACCATTAACTCCACCATAGAGCTTCCAGAACTTACAGAGGACTGGGGAGACAGACTCTTGGAGGACACAAACAAAAACTTGTGTGCACCAGGACCCAGGAGATAGGAGCAGTGACCCCACAAGAGCCTGACACAGACTTGCCCATGAAGGTCCCATGAAGGTCCCTTCAAGGACCAAGTCATATTGAGAGTCGTGAGTCTCTCACATTGAGACAGTCATGTGTTACTGAAACCTAGACTGTACATATAGCTTAACCTCATTAAGGTCTCCATATAAACCCAAGACCCAGGCAAGCAGGTGTGGAGATCTACTTGGTTTTTCAACCACCAGAGACAAGCCTTGTAAGTTCCCTTTCTTATTAAGCCTGCCACCTACCAGTTGGAGTAATCTGCCTCTTTCTTGGTCTCTTAGCTCCCTGTGTACAGGGACCAGTTTAAAATTTCACCTGGGAACCCCAGGGTAGTTGCTGGCTGGTGGTAGAAGCTGAAATTTATGCCTGACTCTGTGATCAAAGAAAGAGATGTTTTCCTTTGATTTTTGGCTGGACTATGGTGTGTAATTGTCAGAAAGTCTCCTTCAAGCTATCTCTTTCTCCAAGTCTTTGGCTAGATTGAGCAGGCTTTTCTTGGGGATTCTTTTATCTGTGTCTGCAAGAATATAATTAATTTATATATGAATCTCGTATAATACAGTAGATAAATTCACATTAATTCTGTTAGCTTTTTGGTAGATTTTAACAGATGTTCTGTGCAGGTGATCAGGTTCTCTGGGAATAAAGACAGCTTTGCTTCTTTTCAGTCTTGGTCTTTTCTCTGTCTTGTCTTTTGTGCTGGGCTGACACCTGAGAGTCCCTTGGACTGCAAGGAGGTCCAACCAGTCCAGCCTGAAGGAGATCAGGCCTGGATGTTAATTGGAAGGACTGATGCTGAAGCTGAAACTCCAATACTTTGACCACCTCATGTGAAGAGTTGACTCATTGGAAAAGACCCTAATACTGGGAGGGATTGGGGGCAGGAGAAGGGGACGACAGAGGATGAGATGGCTGGATGGCATCACCAACTCAATGGACATGAGTTTGAGTGAACTCTGGGAGTTGGTGATGGACAGGGAGGCCTGGTATGCTACAATTCATGGGGTCACAAAGAGTCAGACACAACTGAGCGACTGAACTGAACTGATAACTCCTGTGCAACATTGAGTTGGTGATGGTAGAGTTCCTTGTCTTGCCCTTGATCTAGGGAGAAATCATTCAATTTTCATAATTAAGTATGAGTTTAGAATAGATTTTTTTAACTGTCCTATACCAGATTCACGAGGCATCCTTGTTCTTTGTTTATGGAGAGATTTATTATTATGGCTTTTGTTGACTTTTTTTGGTCTTATAATGAGGAACGGATGTTTTTTTGTGTTCATTAAGAATATTACATGGTTTTCTTTTTTAATTTGTTAAAAGGTGACTTAGACTGAGAAGTTTTCAAATAGAGCATCAAACTTGTATTCCTGGGGTAAACCCCATAGGGTCATGAAATATTATATGCTTTTGGATTTGATTTGCTAATTTGTTTAGAATTTTTGCATTTGTGTTCATGAAGAAATTAGAGCTTTCCTATCATGTCTAGAGTAATTCTAGCATCTTGGAATGAACTAGAGAATCTTTCCTCCTCTTCAGTTATCTGGAAGAGTTTGCATAGAATTAGTATTACTTCATTGTATTTATTTACTTATTTACTTACTCACTTACTCACTGTGCTGGCTCTTCGTTGCTGCACATGGGCTTCCTCTAATTGCGGCGAGCAGGGGCTACTCTTCGTTGTGGTGCCTTGGCTTCTCATTGTGGTGGCTACTCTTGTTGTGGAGCAAGAGCTCTAGGGCACAGAACTTCATTAGTTGCAGCTGGTGGGTTCAGTAGTTGTGTCACATGAGCTTAGCTGCCACACAGCAACTGAATTGGCAGGCAGATTCTTTACCATCCAGCCACAGGCAAAGCCCCTAGTGTTATTATTATTTCTTTAAATATATACAGAATTTACCCCATTAACATGGAACAACAGACTGGTTCCAAATAAGAAAAGGAGTACCTCAAGGCTGTATATTGTCACCCTGCTTATTTAACTTGTATGCAGAGTACATCATGAGAAACGCTGGGCTGGAGGAAGCACAAGCTGGAATCAAGATTGCTGGGAGAAATATCAATAACATCAGATATGCAGATGACACCACCCTTATGGCAGAAAGTGAAGAAGAACTAAAGAGCCTCTTGATGAAAGTAAAAGAGGAGAGTGAAAAAGTTGGCTTAAAGCTCAACATTCAGAAAACGAAGATCATGGCATCTGGTCCCATCACTTCACGGGAAATAGATGGGGAAACAGTGGAAACAGTGTCAGACTTTATTTTTTTGGGCCCCAAAACCACTGCAGATGGTGATTGCAGCCATGAAATTAAAAGACACTTACTCCTTGGAAGGAAAGTTATGACCAACTTAGACAGCATATTAAAAAGCAGAGATATTACTTTGTCAGCAAAGGTCCATCTAGTCAAGGCTATGGCTTTTCCAGTGGTCATGTATGGATGTGAGAGTTGGACTATAAAGAAAGCTGAGTGCTGAAGAATGGATGCTTTCGAACTGTGGTGTTGGAGAAGACGTTTAAGAGTCCCTTGGACTACAAGGAGGTCCAACCAGTCCATCCTAATGGAAATCAGTCCTGGGTGTTCATTGGAAGGACTGATGTTGAAGCTGAAACTCCAATACTTTGGCCACATGATGTGAAATGCTGACTCATATGAAAAGACCATGATTCTGGGAGGGATTGAGGGCAGGAGGAGAAGGGGGCAACAGAGGATAAGATGGTTGGATGGCATTACTGACTTGATGGACATGGGTTTGGGTGAACTCCGGGAGTTGGTGATGGACAGGGAGGCCTGGCATGCTGCGATTCATGGGGTCACAAAGCGTTGGACAAAACTGAGAGACTGAACTGAACTGAACTGAACCATTAAAATCATATGGGCCTGGAATTTTCTATACGGAAAGTTTAACAATAAATTCAGTGTCATTAATTGATATACCAATCTTCATGTGATCTATTGCTTTTGGAATGAACTTATGTTGTTACTATTGTTTCAGGAAGGAGGGTAAATGTCACTGTGAGTTTATTCCTGTTACTTCACCATAAAGTGAAGTCGCTCAGTTGAGTCCGACTCTTTGCGACCCCATGGACTGCAGCCCACCAGGCTCCTCCATCCATGGGATTCTCCAGGCAAGAATGATGGAGTGGGGTGCCATTAAGATATTTCCATTTAAACACCTCTAGTGAATATTGTTTAAGGGAATATCTCTGCTGCTGCTGCTGCTAAGTCGCTTCAGTCGTGTCCAACTCTGTGCGACCCCAGAGATGGCAGCCCACCAGGCTCCCCCGTCCCTGGGATTCTCCAGGCAAGAACACTGGAGTGGGTTGCCATTGCCTTCTCCAAGGGAATATCTCTATGCAGGGAAATAACATGCATAGTTTACTCCTGTGCTTATCTAAGGTGAAAAAGAAAAGACAAAAAGTTAGATTGATATATAATAGCCTGTGCATCTTTAAATGATTAAAATTATAGTAAGAACAAAATTCTGCTTTCTCATGTTGTGGTAAGTGGTCATCACTGAAATAAAGGATATTTTGCATGTAGAAAGCTCATTTATCTTTACCTTAAAGATAAATTTAGAAATCAAATCCTAAAGCCTGAAAAATCAGAGGTAAATTTCTCAACATCTAAATACTTCTGGAAAATTATGTCGAACTTCAGAAATTTTGACAGAAAACATTTTTTTATAATTTCTTACTGGTTTTAATTTCTTAAATAGAATATGGGATCCTAGTGTATAAGAGACAGCATTTTAAAAAGTATGTATGGGTGTATGTGTGCATTAAATATGTGCCTGTGGAAAAGAAAAATAATTAAAATCATATTTCTCCTTTTGAGTCTAAACAGACATTTAAAAATTCTATCAGAAATATATCTATCAGGGTCCCAGTTCTTCCCTTAGGCTTTACTTAACACATTTTGAAGTATAATAAATTAATGGCTAGATTATACTTGAAAACCTTCATCTGGTTTTATAAATGTAAATGATACTACGCAAAAACTAACCAATTCAACAAAAAACTCAGTCTACCAAATGAGTTGATTTTTTTTTTACAGATTCTCAAATGGCAGAACAGGCACCTGTTAGTGCAAATTTTTAACCTATATTGACACTGTAAGTTTGCAATCTATTAAAGAAAACTTGTATTTTCATAGATATATACCAGTGATATTGCTTTGTTTAGAAGAATTCAATTACAATGCATTTTGAATTCTGTGTTATAAAATTTTAAAATCATAAATAAGTCATGGTGGTCACCCAGCAATTGAGGTTTTGATTATATGAATTGTGTATTTTTCTTCCTTTGTATCTCTTGCATTGTCCAGCACACTCTAAAAACTCATTACAGATTAATCAGCATTTGTTGATTTACTGATTAATTTATAAAATAAAGTGACAAATGATCCAATGTCTGTTTTTAACCGTAGTGATTAATCCTTTCTGTCTATATCAACACAAAACCATTTCCCATCTAAAAAGTCATACTAATTAATTTCTATTACATAAATAATGAGTATGTTCATCAAATTTTAATTTGCTATTCTTAGTCTTGAATGCATAAAGCATATGCTTTGATTTTCATTTTAAAGCCCAAAATCCAAAATCAAACA
>SJYT01083117.1:22554-63508 GCA_006410635.1 Cephalophus harveyi
GGTATAATCAATAATCTAAAGAATGTTACAAATGACTCAATATGTAAAAATAGAGATTCATTTACATTATTGAAGATGGAAAGGGAGTAGTATGTTAACATATCTTATAGAACTAATATATAAATTCTAATTCAAAGTGATATAAAGTATTAAAGCAATACTATATAACAACAGTAAAGTAATACTGTTTATAGAAAGTGAAAGTGAAGTCGCTCAGTTGTGTCCACTCTTTGCGACCTCATGGACTGTAGCCTATCAGGTTGCTCCATCCATGGGATTTTCCAGGCAAGAGTGCTAGAGTGGATTGCTATTTCCTTCTCCAGGGGATCTTCCAGACCCAGGAATTGAACCCAGGTCTCCCACATTGCAGGCAGATGCTTTACCATCATAGTATAAATTTTAATTCAAAGTAGTACTAAATTACTAATGCTAAGACAATAATTTTTTGATCTACTTTATTCATTCTTTACATGCTATAAAGAATAATTTAACTTATTTGATATAGTGTCAAAGCTTATAGTGGAGAAGGCAATGGCACCCCACTCCAGTACTCGTGCCTGGAAAATCCCACGGACGGAGGAGCCTGGTGGGCTGCAGTCCATGGGGTCGCTAAGAGTCGGACACGACTGAGCGACTTCCCTTTCACTTTTCCCTTTCATGCATTGGAGAAGGAAATGGCAACCCACTCCAGTGTTCTTGCCTGGAGAATCCCAGGGACGGGGGAGCCTGGTGGGCTGCCGTCTATGGGGTCGCACAGAGTCGGACACGACTGAAGTGACTTAGCAGCAGCAGCAAAACTTATAGATCTTACAAAATGTAAAATGGAGATAAAACTATGATGATTACGTTTTTATTGTCTATCACAAAAATGAAAATACCATCTATTATGTTTTCTATTCCCATCTATTAGATTTATAGCATAAATCCCAGTGACCTTAGAATTAGAATGTATTTTTAACAAACTCAACCATTTGACGGAGAAGGCAATGGCACCCCACTCCAGTACTCTTGCCTGGAGAATCCTATGGACGGAGGAGCCTGGTAGGCTGCAGTCCATGGGGTCGCTGAGTCGGACATGACTGAGCGACTTCACTTTCACTTTTCACTTTCCTGCATTGGAGAAGGAAATGGCGACCCACTCCCGTGTTCTTGCCTGGAGAATCCCAGGGATGGCGGAGCCCAATGGGCTGCCATCTGTGAGGTCGCACAGGGTCAGACACGACTGAGGCGACTTAGCAGCAGCAGCAGCAGCAGCAACCATTTGAGTAATAAACCTTCTGCATTATCTTAAATCTGTGAACTTCCAGCCTCTCCTTTGTTGAGTGATAGAGCACTCACTAGCTCACAGAATATGCTATCGTTCTTTTGATAGGACTCTTTCCTTAGCTAGAAATAAAATCTGTCCTTTTGCAACTATTGTTTACCAGTCTTAGTTTTTTCATTAGAGCTATGTAGTGGAAGTATTCAATTTCTGTAAGTTATCAATCAATTATTTAAAGGCAAGTCAATCGTCAAAACTCTCTTCTAAGTTAAACATTTTGAGTTACTGCAATAAAATGTTTAACTTAGAAAAGAGTTTTGAGTTAAAGGGTCCCCACTTTTAAAAATGGGCTTATTGAAGGATAGTTTATATGTGGTAAAGTTTACTCATTTGAAGATACAGTTCAGTTAATCATAACAAATGATTTTAATTATAACAAATGATTTCTGAATGTAACCACCATACCAATCAAAACCAAGATCATTTCTATCAACCAGAAAAGTTTCCTCTTGTTATTTGCAGTACATAATATCTACCCAGAGTCAGTGGCAATACATTATTTTCCACGATTTTATGTTTAAACTATCTATGTTTTAGAATTGGTTCTTTTTCTTATGGGTTATTTTAAAGTTGCTCTAAAAATCCATATCCAGGTCTTTGTGTGGAAATGTGTTTTCATTTTCCTGGGGTAAATACCTGAAAGAGGTATTGAGGTGTTTTATGACAATGTATGTTTAATTTTGGGCTTCCCAGGTGGCGCTATTAGTAAAGAACCTGCCTGCCAATGCAGGAGACTTTAGAGATGCAGGTTCAGTCCCTGGGTTGGGAAGATCCCCTGGAGGAGGTCATGGCAACCCATTCCAGTATTTTTGCCTGCGGAATCCCATGGACAGAGGGGCCTGGTGTGGTACAGTCCAGAGTCTCACAGAGTTGGACACAACTGAAGCGACTTAGCACAGCATAGCACAGCACATGTCTAATTTTATTCAAAACTGACAAGTTGCTTCTAAAGTGATGATACCATTTTGCATTTCCATCAAAATGTGTACAGTATCCTGCCTATGCTTTTCATCTTTTTATTAATGTCCATATTTTAAAAATTTAGCTATTCTGGCAGTATCTCCTCCTGTGCATTACTCTGGTGACCAGTGATTTATAAGAATGTTTTGTTTCTTTAGTTCCTATTGGCCACCTATGTAATTTTGAAGAAATGTCTTTTCAAAATTTTTAGCATTTTTAATCTGATTGTCTCTTATTATTGAGTTATAAAAATATTTATGCATTTTAGGTAAAAGTTGCTTAACAGATATGTATATTTTAAACATTTTATCCTACTCTTTGGCTTATCTTTTCCTTCTATAATAGTGCCTTTTGAAGACAAGAGATGTTAAATTTTGTTAAAGTCAAATTAATATTTTTTTATTTAGGTTTAGTGCCTATGTAGCTAATACATTTTTACCTATAATAACTGAAAAATCTGTTTTCTTCTGGAAATCTGGTGTTAACAAAATTTAGTATTAACATTAGTTTTTGATCCCTTTTAACTTAATTTTCCTGTATGGTATTAAGAGTTGTTTATTTTGTGTATTGTCGTTCAATCGATAAGCTGCATCTGATTCTTTGTGACCTCATGAACTATAACCCACCAGGCTCATCTGTCCGTGTAGTTTTCAGGCAAGAATACTGGAGTGGGTTGCCATTTCCTCCTCCAGAGGATCTTCCTGACCCAGGGATCAAACCCAAGTCTCCTGTGTCTCCTGCATTGGCAGGAGGATTCTTTAATACTATGACAGCTGGAAAGCCCTATCTCACCCTGATTTCAAGGGTTCCTTTCTTTCAAGGATCAAATATCTACCAGTCTCTGCCTATTTTGATTGCTCTCTAAAATTTAATAAGTATTTCTTATGAAAAGCATATATTTTAACAGAAATTCAGATGCAAGTTAATTGGGTTTTCTGGCTCAGGGTCTCTCACAAAGCTGCAATCAAGTGTAGGAGCAGGGATGGAGTTATCTCAAGGCTCAGCTAGGGTGAAATCTATTCCCAGCCTCCCTCATCTGGCTGTTAGCCACCTTAAGTTCTCACTATATCTGACCAGAGATCAGTGCTTTGCCACTGGATTTGCCTTTAGGTTCCTCACAACATGGCAGATTTCTTCTTCCATTGTGAGGGCCACAAGCAAGGGTGAGCAATATGGAAGGCAGACTTTTGAAATCTAGTCTCTGAACTGACACTGTTACTTTCACCATATTTATTGTGTTAGAAGACAGTTGTCACTGGATCAAGCCCACCTTCAAGGGGAGGAGATTATACAAAGGCATGGATACCAGGAAGCAAAAATCACTGGGGATCATCTTAGTAAAGATCCTCAGGGAAAAGACATGTAAACATTGCCATTCTCTCATGTGTGCAATGTTGTTTTTATTTAGTTGCTAAGTCCTCTCTGACTGCCACCCCATGGGCTATAGCCCACCAGGCTCCTCTGTGCATGGGATTTCCCAGGCAAGAATACTGGAGTGGGTTGCCATTTGCTTCTCCAGGGGCTCTTCCCAATCCAAGGATCAAATCTGCGTCTCCTGCACTGGTAGATAGATTCTTTACCACTGAGCCACCAGGGAAGCCCCCAGGATGGAATATCTCCTGCCAATCTCTGACTGCATTAGTTACTGTCTAAAATATTATAAATATATATTTTATAGTTATATGTTTAAATATAAAATTATGTATGTCTGTATGACCATGACTGATGATTAATGTCTGCAGGAAGATAATCCATTGTAGTACTTCCCCACAATTACCAAGAGTGCAACTTCTTTTCAGGCATTTTGTCGTTGAATTCATAATTACTTATGATTACTATTTATTCTCTTCAAAGACATAAAATACATGATTATTATTTCCCTATAAACTTCTGTGTTAGTCAATTCTAATATAGTTACTCCATTGGTTTTTCTGTTGAGACCAGTTAGCAAAGTCATAGAGCAAATTTTATATTGTTAATACCTTCTCTGACTTTGAGTATATCTTAATATCTAAAGTCAAACTCATTAGACTGTGTCAACATTTTTAAAAATTTTCCTTATTTTATTCCTCTATTTTTCTCTTTATTGGAGAAGGAAATGGCAACCCACTCCAGTGTTCTTGCCTGGAGAATCCCAGGGATGGAGGAGCCTGGTGGACTGCCGTCTATGGGGTCACACAGAGTTGGACATGACTGAAGCGACTTAGCAGCAGCAGCAGAAGCAGCATGTTCTAATGGTGGCAGGCAAATTTTCTAGAGAAGAAATGAATGAGAGTTGCAAAAGTAATGACTTTATTAAGTTAAAGGTCTTTTTATGGCACTGCACCCTATACAAGTTATTCGTGCATGTGTAGTTTCTCTAATCAGTTCAGTTCAGTTCAGTCACTTGTATCCAAACCTTTTTGACCCCATGGACTGCACCCTGCCAGGCTTCCTTGTCCATCACCAACTCCCGGAGCTTACTCAAACATAGGTCCATCGAGTTGGTGATGCCATCCAACCATTTCATCTTCTTTTGACCCCTTGTCCTCCCGCCTTTCATCTTTACCAGCATCAGGGTCTTGTCCAGTGAGTTGGTTCTTCACATCAGGTGGCCAAAGTATTGGAGTTTCAACTTCAGCATCAGTCTTTCCAATGAATATTCAGGACCAATTTCCTTTAGGATGGACTGGTTGGATCTCCTTGCAGTCCAAGGGACTCTCGAGAGTCTTCTCCAACACCACAGTTCAAAAGCATCCATTCTTCGGTGCTCAGCTTCCTTTATAGTCCAACTCTCACATCCGTACATGACTACTGGAAAAACTGGAAAAACTACTTTGAAAACCGGACTTCCGTTGACAAAGTAATGTCTCTGCTTTTTAATATGCTCTCTAGGTTGGTCATAGCTTTTCTTCCAGGGAGCAAGCATCTTTTAATTTCATGACTATAGTCACCATCTGCAGTGATTTTGGAGCCCCCAAAGTAAAGTCTCTCACTGTTTCCATTTTTTCCCCATCTATTTGCCATGAAGTGATGGGACCAGATGCCACGATCTCAGTTTTCTGAATGTTGAGTTTTAAGCCAACTTTTCCACTTTCCTCTTTCACTTTTTTCATCAAGAAGCTCTTTAGTTCTTTGCTTTCTGCCATAAAGGTGGTGTCATCTGCATATCTGAGGTTATTGATATTTCTCCCAGCACTCTTGATTCCAGCTTGTGTTTCATCCAGCCCAGCATTTTGCATGATGTACTCTGCATATAAGTTAAATAAGCAGGGTGACAATATATAGCCCTGACAAACTCCTTTGCCATTTTGGAACCAGCCTCTTATTTCCTGTATAGTTCTAACTGTTTCTTCTTGACCTGTATACAGATTTCTCATGAGGCAATTCAGGTAGGCTGGTATTCCCATCTCTTTAAGAATTTTCCACAGTTTGCTTTGATCCACAGAGTCAAAGGCTTTGTCATAGTCAATAAAGCAGAGTAGATGTTTTTCTGGAACTCTCTTACTTTGTCAATGATCCAACATATGTTGGCAATTTGATCTCTGGTTCCTCTGCTTTTTCTAAATCCAGCTTGAATATCTGGAAGTTCACAGTGCATGTACTGTTGAAGCCTGACTTGGAGAATTTTGAGCATTACTTTACTAGCATGTGAGATGAGTGCAATTGTGCGGTAGTCTGAACATTCTTTGACATTGCCTTTCCTTGGGATTGGGATGAAAACTGACTTTTTATAGTCCTATGGCCACTGCTGAGTTTTCCAAATTTGCTGGCATATTGAGTGTAGCACTTTCATAGCATCATCTTTTAGGATTTGAAATAGTTCAACTGGAATTCCATAACCTCCACTAGCTTTTTTTGTAGTGATGCTTCCTAAGGCCCACTTGACTTTGCGTTCCAGGATGTCTGGCTCTAGGTGAGTGATCACACCATCGTGGTTACCTGGGTCATGAAGACATGAAGATCATGAAGACATGAAGAAGTTCTTCTGTGTATTCTTGCCACCTCTTCTTACTATCTTCTGCTTCTGTTAGGTCCATACAATTTTTGTCCTTTATATTGCCGATCTTTGCATGAAATGTTCCTTTGGTATCTCTAATTTTCTTGAAGAGATCTCTAGTCTTTCCCATTCTATTATTTTCCTTTATTTCTTTGCATTGGTCACTGATGAAGGCTTTCTTATCTCTCCTTGCTATTTTTTGGAACTCTGCATTCAAATGGATATATCTTTCTTTTTCCCCTTTGCCTTATTTAGCCATCAACTGCACATATCTTCCATACATACTATCCCTGTGATATTAATCACTTTAATTTTTGTACTCAAAATTATTTCTATGTCTATTTAGTTAGCCATAATATGCTAAAGTTTGGATAATAATTAAGTTTGATAATCAGCTGGATAATTCAACAAAATTAGCTCAGGAACAGAATTAAAGAAGTAAGTTTCAGTGTCAGCAGCTAAAAATTTCTTCTTTTTCTTCACATATGATAGACTAGAAGGATAGCTTGAGATTGGAATCAAATTGAGGAAATTGTCTTGAATCTCCATAGTTATAAATGTAGTTGTGGTTGTTGACCTTAGGAAAGCTGATTCACCAGAATTTGCTTTAGTTTCCTCCTCCATGAATTATGGCTAATACTTCTTTCATACTATCACTCATAGATATTGAAAATTAATAAGTTGACATTGCTGAGTTCTTTCATTTCCTCAAAGGTATTATTAAGATCTTATATTATTCTCAACATTCTTCACACATTCTCAAAAATAAGTTCACTAGTTAAGAAAGGGAAAAAATAAATAATAGCAATGTCACTTTTGGAGAGAAGAATATTAATCATATCCTTTTTTAATTAATGTAAAACGGCTCATATTTAGAAAAAACAAATTTATAATATACATGTGAGAATTTTTCATGTGAGAAAAATAATTTATAGTATACATATGACAATATACATTTGTTTTTCATTGAGGCAGAGGATTAATATTACTCTGAAAATTCCTTAGAGTAAAATGAACTATTGTAGGATCTTAATAGCTCATATAGTGGGCGATTTTTATAAACCAGTGCTTACCTATAATATCCCAGGATTCCCACTGGTGTTGCTTAGAACTTGGGACTCCTCTCGTCTCCTCTTTTTTTTTTCCCCTTGGCTGGCTACTGCCAGGGCTTTCTACTTAGTCCTTCTGGTCTCATGTGCTCAAGCTCCAGTTTAGAGAGAGGAGGCCCTGGTATCCGCAGAGACAGGAGTGAGCAGTGGAGGCAAGAGAAAGGGCAAATTGAAAAGTAGGATTCGTAAGTTAAATACATATGACTTTCCTCCCCTCACCTCCCTCAGGTAGGCTCTTGTTTCTGGTTATCTCACATTTCTCTGGCCTGATTGTTTTCTTCTACTCCCTAATGATTATGTTTCTTATCTCAGATCTCTCCTGTGGCTCATGAAAATTTTGGAATTGGGAGGAATCTGTTTCTAGACACTTTTTTGAAGTATGGAAAGGTTTTCCACCTCTGTCTCCAGGAATATATGTTGACAACACAACTGCCACTTGCTTAGGAGTATTTTTCTCTCCCTTCCTCCACATAAGGGAAAATAGTCACAGCCCTCAGTCGTGTGTAGTGGCATTGAGACCTGGAATAAGAAATTGAGGAGAGTAGGAACAAACACAGTGTGCAGCCATGAAAGTTTTGAAAAGTGAGAACCAACAGAAGTTGTGCACTCTTTCTCTATTTTTCCAAAGTATTTTCTTTTCCACTTTAAGGCAGTTTCCTAGTTACTTCCTATTCCTACATGAACCCTGAGGATGCTATTTAAGTTTTCCCTTTACATGTTATCACTTTTGTTTTAGGCAGTGATTCATCACCAACATGATCTACCATAGAGGAGAAGTGTATTATTTTTGTCACCAAGAAATGAAATATGTAGTAGTGTACCATAATCACTTAAGAAAGTTTATACTTATAATTTTAATTAAAAGGAAGAAAAATATAAAAAGTGGTCTGTTCATGTCCTCACAAAAATATGAATAGTGATCTGCTTTTCAGAGGGTGATGGAAAGTGTTAAGAGAGGATTTTGTGAGAGGAAAAGTGAAAGAGGAGAGTGAAAAAGTTGGCTTAAAGCTCAACATTCAGAAAACGAAGATCATGGCATCCAGTCCCATCACTTCATGGGAAATAGATGGGGAAACAGTGGAAACAGTGTCAGACTTCATTTTTTGGGGCTCCAAAATCACTGCAGATGGTGACTGCAGCCATGAAATTAAAAGAGGCTTACTCCTTGGAAGAAAAGCTATGACCAACATAGATAGTATATCTAGTCAAGGCTATGGTTTTTCCTGTGGTCATGTATGGATGTGAGAGTTGGACTGTGAGGAAGGCTGAGCACCGAAGAATTGATGCTTTTGAACTGTGGTGTTGGAGAAGACTCTTGAGAGTCCCTTGGACTGCAAGGAGATCCAACCAGTCCATTCTGAAGGAGATTAGCTCTGGGATTTCCTTGGAAGGAATGATGCTAAAGCTGAAACTCCAGTACTTTGGCCACCTCATGCGAAGAGTTGACTCACTGGAAAAGACTCTGATGCTGGGAGGGATTGGGGGCAGGAGGAGAAGGGGATGACAGAGGATGAGATGGCTGGATGGCATCACAGACTTGATGGACATGAGTCTGAGTGAACTCCAGGAGTTGGTGATGGACAGGGAGGCCTGGCGTGCTGCGATTCATGGGGTCATGAAGAGCCAGACACGACTGAGTGACTGAACTGAACTGAAAACTTTGTAGAGAAACAATAGCAACCCCAACTTAAATAAGAGAGAAGGCTGATGGTAGATGTCTTGACCTTCCATTATTCTGTCTGTCCTATTTCAGTACCATAAATGGTCTATAAAAGTGGTCCTCATTAACCAGAGCATTGCTGTAATCAGTGCTACTATCTCAGTCTTAATCAGCCATGAAATCTAGAATTACCCCTTTAATATTTAAACAGAGCAATATATCACGAAATTGGACCCTGAGAATTCATGCTTAACCAATTGACTGTGTTACTTTTTTCAACTCACAAATCTCACAAAATGCAACCACATATCATCTATGACAATGTTTGCTGCTCCTGCTGCTAAGTTGCTTCAGTCGTGTCCGACTCTGTGAGACCCCACAGACAGCAACCCCTTGGGCTCCTCCACCCCTGGGATTCTCCAGGCAAGAACACTGGAGTGGGTTGCCATTTCCTTCTCCAATGCATGAAAGTGAAAAGTCAAAGTGAAGTCGCTCAGTCGTGTCTGACTCAGTGACCCCATGGAAGGCAGCCTACCAGGCTCCTCCGTCCATGGAAGTTTCCAGGCAAGAGTACTGGAGTGGGATGCCATTGCCTTCTCCATGACAATGTTTAGACATTGATTATTTTGTTACAGCCAGTTTCCACAGTAGTTGTAGATGTGGTGATGGTAATAAAAGAATATATAAGTATACTAGTATTACAGGAGGCCTAACATCAGCAAGTTGATTACATATAGTCAGTTTCACGGTGTTGATTAAGTTTTGTGGTACCACTTAGAAGGCAAACCTTTTATATAGTGTTTTTTTCTATAATAAAATGTATTGTGTATGCCAAATTTTTGATGTATAAATGTCAGTTTTGGAATGGCCTTTACTCATAATTGGAAAATGAATGGCTACTCACTCCAATATTCTTGCCTGGAGAATTCCATGGACAGAGAAGCCTGGCAGGCTACTGTCCATTGGGTCACAAAGAGTCAGACATGACTGAGCAACAAACACTTACTCATAACTAACATCTGATTAATCATGGGCCAAATCACATCTCCTTTACTAAATACAAAATCTGTGTGGTATATTTCATCTAAATAATGGTCCCCCAATTCCAGCAAAATGTCATTGATAATTTCTGAATAATCAAGAAATATCCAAAGCTTGTATGATGGAATCACTTTGCTTAATTAGCTTTTTAAATGTTGAGATCAACTTATCATCAAAATGTTCATTTTGAGATATTCAATAATTTTATCTTTTTGCATAAAGTGAAAAATAATGGCAGAAAACATCAAGGGGAAGAGGCTAACATGGCATGGGACTTTTAGAGAGCTCTGTTACTGGGTACTCGTTGCTTATTTTGTTCTTATTTTCAGTATTCCCTGACTTGAGAATCAGTCTTTGTATCTTACAACAAGAATGTGTGTGTAGAGATATTTTCTGGGCTGTTGTGGTTGCTGTAGCTGTTACTGGTTCATGGATCTTTTCAGTGTTGTGGGCATCCAGTCTTGAACCTCGAGAGCAATCAGAGTGGTCAAGCACTTCTCCAGCTTTGTCTCATTCTTTCTTAGCCTCTGTAAGATGACATGGGAAGGTGATTATACTTTTTTGAAGTACTTCTTTGCCATTCAAAAACATGTAGAAGAGTCTTCATTATAAGTTAATAATATCTAAAAGGAAGACAATTAAGAATTGAGAAGAACTGAGAATTGAATTGAGAAGTCGTATCTCTTTGGAGTCACAGGATCATTCTTTTGTACCATACTAGGGGACAGCTTAAGAGGCAGTGCTCCGAAAGGAGTGTGTATCTCTTTCATATCTTCTTCATGCCTAGTTATTTTTCCTCACTGCTTCCTCTTTCAAACCTCTCTTACAAGCTAGTACAAAGACACTGTTTCAAAAGGGGCACTAATTCATATCAGACACAACAGAATATCATTTCACTTAAAGACATGCCTCATGTTAGCATAGCTTTGTCACCATCTTTCAAAAAATATACCCTCTATGATTATAATGTAAAGTAATCCTTCCTAATTTGAGTGCTTAAATATTATATTATATTAAATAAAAGGAAATATTGGTGAGTAGAACTGTTCATGAACTCATCATTAATAACAGTTACTAAATAATGCTTACTGAATATTGTTAATATTTAATAAAACATTAATACATGGTTGAAAATATATTTAATGTCTCTAATGAAAATAATATAGTTGAGGGACACTTATTTAATCATAAAGATGGCATCCAAAAATACTCTAGTAGAAATGCAGCATATTATGAACAAAACTAATTAATACATTAATTTCTTGACTGAGAGTAGTCAAAATGTTACAGTTAATCTGTTCTTTGTCTACTTCCTGACCTCAAGACTTTGTTCCATTTCTGGTTCAGGGTAAGCAGGAAATGAATATCTGTTTTGTAAGTATTGAACAGACATCAGTTTGTCACTCTGCCAACCTTTAGGAGTAGGCAAGCAGACATTGCCTGGGTGACTAAGCTTCCATGTTTTGTGATTCTCTCTCTCTGGCTCACTCTCCCTCTCACTAATGTTAGCATAATTCTCCTCATATCCAAACAACTCACAGTGCCTTCATTTGTTCAGTGACTTAGTCTCTGACTCAGATGCATCAGAGCCAAGTCACAGGGCTTCAAATTTAAATTAACTACTTCTTTGCTGTTAGCACCCTCCAATCTCTCCCTTTCCTTTCTCAGAGCATCCTCCTCTTTCTCCATCAGATAAGCCCTGGTGTATACCTGTGTAATGAAAATATTTTAGAGCAAGTCCTGTCAGTCCAGCTGGGTTTTCTTAGTCAAATCCTGAATTTGATAACCATGTTCTCTATGTCCCTTCCCTTCCATGTTGTGATGAAAATAAGTAATTTTTTTAAGCCTTAGAAACAAAAAGAAAAAAGACAAAGTCTTATAATTCTCAATTACCTACAAAATACTCAGGATTTTGAACTATGATATCCAGAAAAATGACTATGTGACTGATTAGATCATTTCTCTTTTCTTTACTTCATGATGGGAGCTGATGAGAGATTTAAAAATATCCTCTTTCAGTGAAGAGTGCGGGGCATCTCCTGCAAAAGTAGATTTAACACTGTATGCTTTCTTGTGGTTATTATGTTCTGAAAAGGTAGGTGGCCTTCTAATACTTTTTCTGATTCATAGTAACTTTAATTTTAAAATATACCTCCATTATTAATTGTTGACTTCCCTGGTGGCTCAGATGATAAGATTCTTCCTACAACGCAGCAGACCTAGGTCTGGGTCAGGAAGATCCTCTGGAGAAGGAAATGGCAGCCCACTCTAGTATTCTCGCCTGGAGAATCCCATGAACAGAGAAGCCTGGTGGGCTACAAACCATGGAGTCACAAAGAGTCAGACATGACTGAACAAGTTTCACTCACACATTATTAATTAATATAATAATCTATATACTTGTTACTCTAACTTCAGACAGTGAACAGTTAAAAATATGTATATGTTTGTGTGTTATATATAATATGCATATTTTTTGTTAAATGTCATCATTTATATTATGATTAATATCAACATATTGATAGATGCTACTATTATTACTTGGCCACAGATGTGAAGAACAGACTCATTTTAAAAGACCCTGATGCTGGGAAAGATTGAAAGCAGGAGGAGAAGTGGACAACAGAGGATGAGATGGTTGGATGGCATCACCTACTCAATGGACATGAGTTTGAGTAAACTCCAGGAGTTGGTGATGGACAAGGAGGCCTGGGGTGCTGCAGTCCATGGGGTCACAAAGAGTCAGACACGACTAACTGGCTGAACTGAACTGAACTATTATTATTAACATAGTATTTCGTACGACAGTAGATGCTATTGCAGGTGGTATTCATGTATAATTTTATTGCTCCAATGTTCTTGCTTGGAGAATCCCAGGGACGGGGGAGCCTGGTGGGCTGCCGTCTATGGGGTCGCACAGAGTTGGACATGACTGAAGTGACTTAGCAGCCAAATCTTGGATGTCTGGCCACTGTGGCATATTTTTAACTTTTTAAATGTGCTTTGTGCCACTTCATAATTTATTAAGATGTTAAATCTCGACTTTTCCTTCTTAATGTTTACATTGAATTCACCAAATACTCAAGATTTTGTGTTCCCTTGACTGAGAATACTGAAAACAAAAGTTATAAGCCACTTAACTTTTTTTTTCAATAGCCTAAACTTCTTTGAGGGGCTTATGCAAAGTGAGAAGGGCAGTCACTCTTAAGAGTGGGAAGCTGATGGCTGATAGCTGTATTACTATAAGTGTTTTCTTGGTTGGTTTCCTCTTAGGGACCCAAGTGATACATCTAGGAATACTGTAACCAAGGAACCAGGGGTCCTTTCTGCAATCTCTTTCCCATGCCCAAGAATGCACTGAAATAGAAGAGCAGCTGGGCTTAAATTTGTCACAAAAGCATACTGCCCACATCTCTTTTGTGGCTATAGTGATCTAATAGCTGGAGAGGCTTCTGTGACTAGTCTGTTCAGGTGAAAATCTGGGATAACAGCAGCTGTGAGAAGTTTGACAGGAAGCCAGAATTACGACACAAGTTGAATTTCCTTCATCTTGCAGGAATGGAGTCATTTAAAGGGAAATATGGAAGTGCTATTTCTTTTCTGTCTGATTTTATAGTGTAATATTTCTAGTCACATCTGATCCTTTTCTACCACAAAGCTTGGGTCATTATCTCTCTGGTTTCTCTCTCTTTATCTAGCTGCATTATGATATTAAATGCCACTATCTCAGAAAATACTTCTGTTATTCTTCTTTCCAGATTAATGCAGTTTCCTCTCTTATAATCTGTACTGGCCTCCATATTTTCCTTTGTGTCATTTGTCATAATTTATGTAAATATTTAATAGTATTGTTATAGTATTGTTAGTCATTATATGCCTGTTTTATCCCTCCACCTACAAGAAGAATGTAAGTTCCAGAATGAGAGGTCTCGACATGAATTGATTACTTTTCTCTTTCCACTTAGCATAGATTTTATAATTGTGTAGAGCAGGCACTCAATGCATATTGATCGGCTGAAAGAATGAATATAGAAGTGAATGACTTAAAGTAAATTTGACTTGGAGATGAAGTTTTGTCAGATATCTTTTGGGAATCGTAAGAATAAAGTGTCTAAGGCAATTTCAGGACACTCAGGAAATACTGGGTTGGCACTGAACAGTTTTCCACCAAGAGTTCGTGAAGTGAGGTGTCTCCCTCTTGTAGATACTACAGCCCTCAAGCTTAAAGCCCTTGAATCCCCAAGTTCCATCTCTCTCTCTTACACACACACACACAAAATACCCCCACCCCTCAAAACACACACTCCTACCACCACTGTCTCAAGGGTAAAGAGAGATAGTCTTGAAAAGAACAGAAAAGACACTTGCAATATCCGTGATCACTAGGTGGTGTTTATTCTACTTATTTCTTTGCCCACTTTTTAAATCTTTGTCTTTTCTAGCTTATTGTAAGCTACTGATGGCATTACATAATGTAATGTAGAGACTGTGTGTATGTTTGTGTGTGTGTGTGTTTTACTTTGGAGTCTCTAATTCATTTCTATTAATGAATAGAAGTTAAATCTGTGAATAAATGAATGGATATGCTAATAAAACAGTAAAACTAATACCAGTAGGGAAGCAATTAGTGGACAATACACAACATGCATCTTAAGAGAAAGATGTTTCTAAGACAAAATTAGCAGTGATAGCAAATTTATAATTTGACATTAGTTAAGAATATTATATTTCTTGGCTAAATTGTTCCTACTTTGAAAGAAAAAGTTACTTTAAAATCAGTTTGTATTCTCAATGTTTGGCATTGTGTCTAGCCCATGGAAGTTCATGTTTTTGTTGAATCAGTATGGATGGCATATCCTAGTCATTAGAATCAGACTTGGCAAAGCTCCTTACTACCTTACTATAAACCCATACATTGTATTCTCCATTTGTCTTTTCTCTCTTAGCAGTTTTTATTCTCCACTCTCTCTGATGCCCTCAGGGTTTCTCCCACAGCACACGCAGAGCCTGCCATTGGCGTTGCCATGCCAACACCTAAACTCTAGGTTTAGTGCTACTCAATCTTCCCTACTTTATTTCTCCTGTTTAGAATGTACTTTCTTTCCACTCCCTCTCACTGGCATTTAAATAGGCCTTACTCCAATTTTAAGAGAAATAGTGTGTGGGAAAGGGTAATCAGTAAATTGGACTAACTCCAGTGAATCAGGAAAATAAGACAATATAATTGAAATCTCAAACAAACTGGGATAAATTTTTTTAAAAAAACATTGTTTGGAAATAGCCCCAAAGTTGTTCTGCCAACAGTAGTTTTGTTGTTCAGCATTTTAAAATGTGTATTTTAAGAACCAGGGGGATTAGAGACACTGACTAAATTTCAAGTAGGAGGCAAGAAACTCAAGGTTGTTGCAAGGAGAGAACAAATTACTCAGGGAATCAGCAACATGGAGTCCTCCCAGACTAAGTCCAACTCAGCTGCCACGATCGCTCTGACAATTCCCTTTAGCACTTGGGTACTTCTGAACAGCTGAGGTTGGCCTTTCATTTTTATAACTAAAACAGCAAATGAAAGAAAAATCTCTTTATTATTTGTTAGTCCTGACTGAATTATATCCTTGGGGAGAAAAAAGACTGTCTTCTAAGTGTCATGAAATGCTTTATCACTAACAAAACTAACCGTGAAGATTAGATTAGAATCCGTTTTCTATTAGGTGAAAGAAGGAAAATATTCTGGGAAGTACCCCTTCCTTTGAATAAAACACTCTTTCTTAAAATATTAATACTAATGTTGCTGACTCAGTCTTCAGTCCTCTGTCACCACAGAATAGGATACAAGCAAAAGATGCTCAGCTCTGTTGAGGTCTTGCCTCCTTTTTCATTGTAGTATTCCTCCAAGAGTCTACCTAGAAGGTTAGCTCCATGCCCATCGAGTCACTTCTTTCCATTTCTTGGCTATCAAGCTTATATCTTTTTCTATGTTTTGCAATTGCTTCAAGTTCCTCAGACATCTGTTAACAGAAGTCCTCTTAGCTCAGGCTCCTCTTAGACGTATAGTTAAGAGGAAGAGCAAATAATGATTTTGACACTATGCTTTGTGATGATCACCATACTTGGGACTATAAATGAAGTATAGAGTGAAAGGAAACTTCATCCCTGTCCCTTAAATGAGTAAATAAAGAAGGGTATGAATAAGCTAAACAATTTACATGTGACATTATGTACCCAGAATAATTCCAGTGGAAATATTTTTAGTTAATTGGTAATCTGCTATAATTAAACATTAAAAAAAAAAAATGACCAGGATGTACTTCAGCTTTAGTATATGAGGCCAAATATATGCTCAAGTAGCTTCTGTTAGGGGCTTCCCTGGTGGCTCAGCTGGTAAAGAATCCTCCTATAATGCAGGAGACCTGGGTTTGATCCCTGCATTGGGAAGATCCTCTGGAAAGTGAAAGGCTACCCACTCCAGTATTCTGGCCTGGAGAATTCCATGGACTGTATAGTCCATGGGGTTGCAAAGAATCGGACACAACTGAACAACTTTCACTCAATCACTCAGCTTTTGTTAGAACAACCTAACTAATCTCTATCAGTCCCCTATCCCTTTACTGGAGTTGCCCCATCTGACAACAAACTACTTGAAAATTTTGGCTGTAGTTCTGTCTCTATTACCACTCTTTCTTCAGTGTTTTCCAGTCAGATGTACATTCTCACCCCTCCACTAAAAAGGCTTTAACACATTCACCTCTATAGGGCTTACTCGATGGTCACTGTTGGCGACACATAATGGTTGACTGCTTTACCCATTTAAAATCCTATATTCTTGTTGAATGAGTCCAGTAGCATAGGAAGAAATAAATTGTGGCATATTTAACTGTGTTCCTGGATGAAATTCATTTATACTCATTCCTATTCCTATATGTGAAAAAAAAAAAAAAGGCAGGTGAGAATATGAGTGTATTAGAACATACATCTTGCTAAAACTAACAAGAACTTCCCTGTTTTGGTTTTGTCCATCACTCTTGCCATAGGGCCTTTACTCATGCTAAAAGAAGACTTTCCTATGAGGAGGATAGAAAGAGTGGGGTGGGGGAGTTCAGCAATCTAGTGTTTCAGTCGAAGATCAAAAATATTCTCAGAAAGAGTTGAGATGGGACTTGTGAACAATTTTATGTAGAGCTATTTCTTGATTGACATTGCCCTTTACAAAATGATTAAGAATCCCAATGAAATATCATATAAATCATACCTATCATATATTTCCCCTTGAACTTTGATTTTTGTCAACCTTGAAGATCATCATCACACTTACTGATGCTATGAGCAGTTAGACTTAAAGTTACAATCATCTCTATCTGATAAAATCTTGATGGCCAGATTTTTACCACCTATAACATAAGGTTGATTATGAAGAATGTATAGGAGAATGAGTCAAATAATCTTAAAATATGCATATGTAGTACAATTTACTGCAGTATTATATTTTATTGCTTCAATCCTAGATGTAGTCATTTGGTTCAGCTGCTTTTGACACAGACTTAGCCTAAAGTTTTTGTACCCTAACTGCTATGAATTGGATGCTTGTGGTCCTACAGAATCCACATGTTAAAACCTAATCTCTGGTGTTAATGGTGTTGGAGGTGAGAGCTTTTGAAGATAATTAAATTATGAGGGTGGATCTCTCATAATGTGGTTAGTGCCCTTATGAGAACAGACACAAGAGTGCTCGCTTTCTTTCTCTCTGGTCTTCACCATGAGAGGATACAATAGGACAACCACTGAAGTGGGCTCTCACTAGACACTGGATCTGCTGACACCTTGATCTTGGACATCCTAGCCTCCAAAACTGTGACAAATAAATATAATTTAAACCATGTAGTCTATGGTATACTTGTTTTATAGCAGCCTATACTGACTAAGACAGAAATTGGTACCTAGAAGTGGGGTGTTGATGTAACAAATACCTAAAAAATGTCAGAGTGGCTTTGAAACTGGCAAATGAATAGAACCTGGAAGAGTTTGAGATGTAGCCTAGAAAGAGTCAGTAAGGAAATTTTAAAAGCAACTCTGGTAAGGTGTCAGGAGGAAAAGGAGCAAGCTATAGAGACTTAGTCACAGACTTAAAGAGCATCTCAACAGGCACCAGGAATAGAGATGGGATTATACCATCAGAAATCATGGCAGCTGGAGAATCCTATGGACAGAGGAGCTTGGCAGGCTACAGTTCATAGGGTTGCAGAGTTGGACATGACTAAAGCAACTTAGCTGCATGCATGACTAAAGGAAACAGGAAAGAGGATAGAATGAAGGCAGGCTGTGAATGTGTGCTATCCTTCAAGAAAATGGAAGAAGGCCCCAAAGGTGATTCAGAGATCCTCTGGGCTATTGCCAAGGCTTCAAACAGAAGCCATGGGGTTGGGGCAACCCTGGGAGCACAACTGCTGTCTTGACACCAGCAGCATCAGCGAAGAGCATCAAGACTTGTATAGTACCATCCTGAGCCACGTGAATGACATTACTACTCCACAAGTTCCAAAAGGGGGAGCACTGAGTCAAAGAAGATTATTTTTGAGCCTCAAGATCTAAGGGAATTTGCTTTGCCAGGTTTGATACTTGCTTTTGAACAGTTACCTCTTCCTTCCTATTTCTCCCTTTGGAATTGGAATTTAGTTTCATAGGTTCACAGCTGGAGATTTTTGCCTTGTGATGAATCACTGTTTTACCCATATCTGATTTAGATATTTAGATGAGACTTTGAACTTTAGAATTGATACTGGAACATGTTAAGACTTTGGAGTCTATTGGGAGAGAATGAGTATATTTTGCATGTAAGAAAAAATGTGAGTTTTAGTAGGGAAGGAGTGTTATGGATTGAATATGTCCTTCTAAAATTCATATGTTGAAGCCTAATCCCCAGTGTGATGGTACTCGAAGTGGGGCCTTTGGGAAGTAATTAGGTCATGAGGATAGAAACCTCAAAGATGGGATTAGCCCTTTGGCTCAACTGGTAAACAATTCACCTGCAATGCCAGAGATCTGGGTTTGATCCCTAGGTTGGGAAGATTCCCATGGAGAAGGGAAAGGCTATCCACTCCAGTATTCTGGCCGAGAGAATTCCATAGACTGTATAGGTCACAGGGTCACAAAGAGTCGGAGATGACTGACCGACTTTCACTCACTCANAAACAATTCACCAGCAATGCCAGAGATCTGGGTTTGATCCCTAGGTTGGGAAGATTCCCATGGAGAAGGGAAAGGCTATCCACTCCAGTATTCTGGCCGAGAGAATTCCATAGACTGTATAGGTCACAGGGTCACAAAGAGTCGGAGATGACTGACCGACTTTCACTCACTCACTTATAAGAAGAGACGCAAGAGTGCTTGCCTCCCTCTCTCTGTTTTTCACCATGTGAGGATTCAGCAAGAATGATCTGCAAACCAGGAAGTGGGCCCTCACCAGACATTGGATCTGCTTCTCGGCCTTCAGGACTGTGAGAATTAAATGCTTGCTGTTTAAGATTCTCAGTCTATGGTATATTGGTTTTAGCAAGCTGAACTGACTAGAACAGAGACTAAGCATTTAATCCTGGATATAATGACTCATGAGAGGCAAATGTGAAAGCCTGGGGTGGAGAAGTGCAAATCTGTCACCATAGAAGAGATAATCCATGGTGGCAGAAGAACTGAGTAGCTACCTTCACAGTGTTCTTGCCTGGAGAATCCCAGGGACGGGGGAGCCTAGTGGGCTGCCGTCTATGAGGTCGCACAGAGTCAGACATGACTGAAGTGACTTAGCTTAGCTTAGCTTAATATGGCATTACAGTGTAACTGGGACTTTGTGTACATAAATTTAATTAATAATTTATATGAAGAGACACTAAGTTAGGAGTTAGAAAAAGAAAATGAACATATGCCATAGTACACATTTCCAAAATAAAACAGATGTTTGTAGTAGAGGAGGACAGTAGAAGTTTGCCTTAAGGAGACAAAAAGCTGAGTTAGATAAATTCTCCAAGGAAAGAAACATAATGATTAAATTGCTAATACACTGGCTAGAAAAATCAATGTTTTTCTTTATAGTTCCAATTCACAGTGAATGTAAAGACATCAGTACATTTCTTCAAGCATCATCATTATGCCTATGCAATAATCCAAAGATCAATCCGTGAAAAATAAGTGTGACTAATCTTTCAATCACACAGTTAAACCTTGTATTTTCATATTTTTTTCTTCCTTAAAGATCATTTTATTTTTTTTTTCCTTAAAGCTCATGTGTCTAGTTTCCTGTATATTCAGTTAAATTCAGTCGCTCAGTTGTGTCTGACTCTTTGCGACCCCATGAACTGCAACACGCCAGGCCTTCCTATCCATCACCAACTCCTGGAGTCTACCCAAACCCATGTCCATCTAGTCGATGATGCCATCCAACCATCTCAGCCTCTGTCGTCCCCTTCTCCTCCTGCCCTCAATCTTTCCCAGCATTATGGTCTTTTCATATGAGTCAGTTCTTTGCATCAGGTGGCCAAAGTATTGGAGTTTCAGATTCAGCATCAGTCCTTCCAATGAATACCCAGGACTGATCTCCTTAAGGATGGACCAGTTGGATCTCCTTGCAGTCCAGGGAATTCTCAAGAGTCTTCTCCAACACCACATTTCAAAAGCATCATTCTTTGGCGCTCAGCTTTCTTTATAGTCCAACTCTCACATCCATACATGACCACTGGAAAAAGTTAATTCTGTATTTAACCATTTTTATGCCAGGTCAAACATGAGTTCATATGACGTCTCCTGCTCTGATTCATTAACATATATATGTATGTGATAGTCTCTCAGCTGTGTTTTACTCTTTGCAACCCCACGGGTTGTAGCCCACCAGGCTCCCTTGTCCACAGGATTTTCCAGGCAAGAATACTGGAGTGGGTTGCCATTTCCTTCTCCAGGGGATCTTCCTGACCCAGGGATTGAGCCCATTCTCCCACATTGCAGGCAGACTCTTTACCATTTGAGCCACCAGGGATGGATCATTGTAAATTCTTCTTCCTTATCTATAACTTCCCTCTCCAACAGTGAGAAATCTGGCTCCCAGCATCTACTGCACTTTTATTTATCTGTTCAATTCCAGTACATCCATATAGCACTATCAGTTACTCATTCACACTCCTGTGGGAAACAACTTTATTGAGCAGCATATCGTACTTATATACTCCATTTCCAGATTTAATTAGGTTAGCTCATTTTTTCCCATCTTCTTCATTAA
This sequence comes from Cephalophus harveyi, assembly GCA_006410635.1. Classification (NCBI taxonomy): domain Eukaryota; kingdom Metazoa; phylum Chordata; class Mammalia; order Artiodactyla; family Bovidae; genus Cephalophus; species Cephalophus harveyi. Next base: position 43,879 of record SJYT01083117.1, read on the forward strand.
ATTTTTTTCATATTTTTATAAGGCAGCTAGATGGTTTTATTACATTCTGCATTCTTTCCTGAGATTCCCTTGACCTCCTAAATGATGTTTTAAATGTACATATATTAATGATTGGGCTTCCTTGGTGGCTCAGATGGAAAAGAACCTTCCCACAATGCAGGAGACCTGAGTTCAATCCCCAGGTCAGAAAGATCCCATGAAGAAGGGAATGACACTCTCCCTGCAGCAAAGTCTCTAGATTTTACACACACATTGTGTCATGCATGCATCATTCACTCTCTTAAGAATAGTTTCACCACCCTGCACTATCTCCTGTGTTTCACCTAGTAAATCTTCTCCCTCTTCCCCTGAAAAATTCGTGTGAATCACTGATTTTTTTTTAAATCATCACTTGAGTTTTGCTTTTTCTCAAATTTCATGTAATTGGAATCATATGACATTCAGCCTTTATAAACTGCTTTCTTTCACTTAACAGTATTGACTTAAGATTCATCCCTATATTTTCAAAGCTTGAGATAGTGCATTTCTTTACTGAGTAATATTCCATTGTGTTATGCATGCATGCATTTATCCATTCATCTTTTGATGACTACCAAGCCACAAACCTGATCGCCCGATAGATAAAGAATCTGCCTGCAATGCAGGAGACCCTGGTTTGATTCCTGGGTTGGGAAGATACCTTGGAGAAGGGAATGGCTATTCACTCAAGTATGCTGGCCTGGAGAATTCCATGGACTGTGTAGTCCATGGGATGGCAAAGAGTTGGACACTACTGAGCGACTTTCATGCCGTAAACATTTGCTTGTAGTAGTTCTGGTGGTGATACAAGATTTAAATAAGAGGGGAAAAAAATGAGACATGGCTCCACGGGACATAGAAAGGACAAACAAGATGACACAGATGTTGGAACTGTCAGAGAAAGACTCTGAAATAAGTATATAAAAGATGTTGATACAGTTAATGATGTATATAATGAGGAAAATATGCAAAATATTGGAGGAGATATAAAACTTCTAAAAGAATGAAATGGGAAATGAAAATGAAATATATTTAGAATAAAAATAAATCACTCGATGTTTTTGCTGGAGAGCAAAATAGAAGTCTATAGAAATTATACAAACTAAAGTCAAAATTTTGTTTCATTTTATGTTTGTTTATGATGAGAAGACTAGTTCAGGACTAATTTCTCTATCATAAACATATATGAAAGTATAACCATATTCTTTATCCACATTTGTTAACACTTGTCACCAGCTTTCCACTGACCCACAGAATATAGAGGAAGAATTTTTGACTTCAAAGATTGCTATCACTCATTGAGTCGAATAAAATACTTGTACCTATGCTTACTTGCTTAGTCACTTCAATCGTGTCCAACTCTCTGCCACCCCATGGACTATGGCCAGCCAGGCTCCTCTGTCCATGGGATTCTCCAGGCAAGAGTACTGGAGTGGGTTGCCTTTCTTTCTCCATGTACCTATGCTAATCACCCATATTTTAGTTATAGTTAATTATCATTGAATCTTAGAAGGGTTACATTATTTTTGATAGCTACAGATGAGAAAACCGAGGTACATAGCCACATAAGTCATTAATGACAGGTCTGGGATGTGAATCCAGATCTGCCTGAGTCTAGATCCATATATTTTCTGGTTTAGGAAGTGTAAGAAATTATTAACTACTATTAACGTTGTTACAGTATCCTCTAATTTATGCATCTTCACCTACTGGATGGAAATCCTAAATTTTAGTTAGGTAAAATAATTGTTCTCTAAATATAAGGCCGAAGTGATTATATCAGAAAAACCACATGGAGATATTTTTTCCTGAGAACCAATACACCTATCTTAAGTAAATCAGTGTTTACAAAAATATTTTTAAACTTAGTCTTTCCCAAATAGCCATTTATGGTACATTGAAAATGCTAGACTAAAAAACCTTTATTTCATATTCTATAACCATAATTCACTCCAAATTGCATTCCTCCTAGAACTTATAAAGATATGAATTTAGAGAGAAATGTCTCATTTTAAGCATAATTGAACTATATAAATTCAATGTAGATTGAATCTTAAACTCTTTCTTCTTGTTTCAGGTTGAAAATGCCAAATATGAAATGCAGTATTACAACAAATATTATAAAACCTTCTACAATATGGTGGTATTTTATTAAGTCAATACTAAAATTGTTTTGAATGCTATTGGAAAGGACAGCCCACTCCAGTATTCTTGCCTGAAGAGTTTCATGGACAGCAGAGCCTGGTGGGCTATAGTCCATGGGGTCACAAAGAGTTGGACACCACTGAGTGAGTAACACTTTTGGCTGTTAAGTTTTAGTTTGCTGTTTGGCTCACTGGTTGTTAAATTTCAGTACTATGGAAGGGAAACTTTTCAAACTGAATTGTAGAAAGCCAATTCTGACATTTACAGCATAATCTGTATAGCCCAAAGAGAGACGGTAGGAAAAATCTCTCACTCCTGGGCATTTATTTGCCATGGAATTTTATAGTAAGGCCCTAACCAATCTTCTTCATAAAGTGGAAAGTGTGTAAAAATCTGAGATTTGGGGCCTCATATAATATCTCCCAACCATGGAAAGACACTGACGAATTTTTAACACAAAAACTTATCGATTCTATTCAGACATAAAATTTGTCTTCTAATCCACTAGGGATAGAGTTTTTGGTAAAGTATCAAACTGAAAATGAACTACAAAGGCTTGAAAATCACAAATATAGATGATAAAAGGAAACAACTTAAGTTTTTTAGTGGCTGGAGGTGGTTCTCCAAAGATATCCATGTCTTAATCCCTGAGATCTATAAACATGTTAGACTAATTGGCAAAGGGAGTTAAAGTTGCAGATGGAACCTGCTAATTAACTGATCTTGAGATGAGATTATCATGGGTTATTTTAGTAGATTCAATATAAAAACAAGTTAACTTTTAAGTGGAAGAAGGAGGCAGAAAAATCAGTTGGAGAAAGATTTGAAGATACTGTGCTGCTAGCTTTGAAAATGATGGAGTGACAACAGTCAAGGAATGTAGTCTCTAGAAGCTGGAAAGGACAAGGAAAATATTCTCCATATGGCATGCAAAGGATCTCTGTTCTTTTGACACCATGATTTTAGCCTAGCAAGACACATTTTGACTTGAGTTGTTTTAAACCACTAATTTAATGGAAGTTGGTTCACTTCAGTCAATCAGTCATGTCTAATTCTTTATGATCCCATGGATTGAAGCATGGCAGGTTTCTGTGTCCATCACCAGCTTCTGAAGCTTGCTCAAACTCATGTCCATCAAGTTGGTGACTCTATCCAGCCATCTTATCCTCTATCATCCTCTTCTCCTCCTGCCTTCAATCTTTCCCATCATCAGAGTATTTTCCAAGGAGTCAATTCCTTGCTACAGGTGGTCAAAGTATTGGAGTTTCAGCTTCAGCATCAGTCCTTGCAATGAATATTCAGGACTGATCTACTTTAACCTCAGATATGCAGATGACACCACCCTTATGGCAGAAAGTGAAGAACTCAAGAGCGTCTTGATGAAAGTGAAAAAGGAGAGTGTAAAAGTTGGTTTAAGGCTCAACATTCAGAAAACTAAGATCATGGCATCTGGTCCCATTACTTCATGGCAAACAGATGGGGAAACAGTGGCTGACTTTATTTTGGGGGGCTCCAAAATCACTGCAGATGGTGATTGCAGCCATGAAATTTAAAGTCGCTTACTCCTTGGAAGGAAAGTTATGGCCAACCTAGATAGCATATTCAAAAGCAGACACATTACTTTGTCAACAAAGGTCCATCTAGTCAAGGCTATGGTTTTTCCAATAGTCATGTATGGATGTGAGAGTTGGACTATCAAGAAAGCTGAGCACCAAAGAATTGATGCTTTTGAACTGTGGTGTTGGAGAAGACTCTTGAGAGTCCCTTGGACTGCAAGGAGATTCAACCAGTCCACCCTAAAGGAGATCAGTCCTGGGTGTTCCTTGGAAGATCTGATATTGAAGCTGAAACTCCAATATTTTGGCCACCTGATGCAAAGAGCTGACTCATTTGAAAAGACCCTGATGTTGGAAAAGATTGAAGGCAGGAGGAAAAGGGGATGACAGAGGATGAGATGGTTGGATGGCATCACCAACTCAATGGACATGAGTTTGGGTAACCTCTGGGAGTTGGTGATGGACAGGGAGGCCTGTCATGCTGTGGTTCATGGGGTCACAAAGAGTCAGACATGACTTAGCTACTGACAGAAATGAACTGATCTACTTTAGGATTGACTGGTTTGATCTCCTTGCCATCCAAGGGACTCTCAAGAGTCTCCAACACCACAGTTCAAAAGCATCGATTCTTTGGTGCTCAGCTTTCTTTGTAATCTAATTAACATTCATACATGACTACTGGAAAAACCATAGCTGTGACTAGATGGACCTTTGTTGGCAAAGTAATGTCTCTGTTTTTCAATATGCTAAATTGGTTTTAGCTTTTCTTCCAAGGAGCAAGCATCTTTTAATTTCATGGCTACAGTCACTATCTGCAGTAATTTTGGAGCCCCCAAATATAAAGTCTCTCACTGTTCCTATTGTTTCCCCATCTACTTGCCATGAAATGATGGGACCAGATGCCATGAAATGATGGGACCAGATGCCATGACCTTGTTTCCCCATCTACTTGCCATGAAATGATGGGACCAGATGCCATGAAATGATGGGACCAGTTTTCGAATGTTGAGTTTTAAGCCAACTTTTTCACTCTCCTCCTTCACTTTCATCAAGAGGCTCTTTGGTTTTTCTTTGCTTTCTGCCATAAGGGTGGTGTCATCCGCATATCTGAGGTCATTGATATTTCTCTGGGTAATCTTGATTCCAGCTTATTCTTTATCCAGCCTGCCATTTTGCATGATATATCTGCATATAAGTTAAATAATCAGGGTAACAATATGCAAACTACTCATACAATATACAATATACTCATTTCCCAATTTAGAACCAGTCTGTTGTTCCATGTCCATTTCTAACTGTTGCTTCTTGATCTGCATGTAGATGTCTCAGGGGGCGGGTCAGGTGATCTGGTATTGCCATCTCTTGAAAAATTTTCCAGAGTTTGTTGTGATCCACACAGTCAAAGGTTTTGGCATAGTCAATAAAGCAGAAGTAGATGTTTTTCTGGAACTCTCTTGCTTTTTTGATGATCCAGTGGATGTTGGCAATTTGATCGCTGGTTCCTCTGCCTTTTCTAAATCCAGCTTGAACATCTGGAAGTTCACAGTTCACATTTTGTTGAAGCCTAGCTTGGAGAATTTTGAGCATTACTTTGCTAGTGTGTTACATGAGTGCAATAGTGTGGTACTTTGAACATTCTTTGGCATTTCCTTTCTTTGGGATTGAAATTGGTTAAAACAGCAATTAAAACCTAATACACTGATTTTGCATACTGACCAAAATAACTCCAGTTTTAAACAAAATCTAAACTGAGAGGAGCTTAATTTTCCAGATAATTTACTGAATTGAATTAAGAGAATATTTCACAAAACAGAACATTTTATGGCATTGGGGTATCTGAGATTATAAGCATTAATAAATTTAAAGTGTAAACATATTTCATCCTAGAGAAAATATTATTGCAAAGATTTCTGTTATATAAATCATACCAAGGATTTTCATTTAGTTCCAATTATACATAAGGTATACAAAACTATATTAATCACTAATCAAGCAAAAATTTGGAATCAAAAGGTACTTTTATATTTTGTACATATCAGGGAAGGAAGATATTGCAAATGACTAAGCCTTGGCTTAGTAATTAATTTTCAAATGTTTCTTCTCCATATAAGTTGTGTTCATCAACTAAAGTATATTATGATGATTTGTCAAAACTCTATGAAAACACTGTGCTAGAGTCAATTAAAATTTTTGGCCCTATATATTTTTTTTTTTTTAGTTGGAGATAATAATTGTTTTACAATATTGTGTTGGCTTCTGCCATAGAACAATGTGAATCAGCCATAAGTATGCATACATATGTCCCCTCCCTCTTGAACCTCCCTCCCACCCGTGTCCCATCCCACCCCTCTTGCTTGTCACAGAGTACTGGTTGAGCTCCCTGCATTATACTGTGTATGTTGTGTGCTTAGTCGCTCAGTCATGTCTGACTCTTTCTGACCCCATGGACTGTAGCCTGCCAGGCTCTTCTGTCCATGGGGATTCTCTAGGCAAGAATACTAGAGTGGGTAGCTTTTCCCTTCTCCAGGGGATCTTTCCAACCCAGAGACTGAACCCAACTCTCCTGCATTGCAGGCGGATTCTTTACAGTCTGAGCCATCAGAGAAGCCTTGCATTATACAGCAACTTCCTGTTAGCTATCTATTTTACATATGGTAATATGTGTTTCAGAGCTACTCTCTCAAATTTGTCCCACCCTCTCCTTCCTCATACTGTATCCAGAGTCTGTTCTCTATGTCTGCATAGCTATTCCTGCCCTGCAAATTTTACAAGTTCCGTTTTATTCAGAAAATTTGTCAATTGTATTCCTGTTTTTAGTTAAATGAGAAATTTTCTTTAATCATTGACGTGTATGTCTGGTATGTACGTAGTATATTCCATAAAATAACTTTAAAAATTTTAACCTTTGTAAATTATTTTATTTTATTAAACTAGGGTTTTGTTAGTAATTAAAAAAGAAAAATACTGTAAAATTTTGAAAGCTAACTGAAGATTGGATTATTTTAGTAATACAGATTTGCTCACTACCCTGTTATTTTCTTTTTGTTCACCTGAATCACTGCTAACATTCATTGCATTTTCAAAATATAGTGAGTTGTAAGATTTTTAAAGATTTTGTGGAGTGATTAAGAAAGGAAGAGACAGACACACAGCATCTAGCATCTCACTACAAAACTCTTTGATTTTGTTCTCCACACATGCTTTTCAACCATTTCTTCTTTCTTTTTAACTCTTTTGCTTCATAGCTTTCTCTCTTTTTCAAATTTAATTCTTTATGCATATCATGAACATAAACATGTATGAGTGCTCACTTGTGTCCGACTCTCTATGACCCCATGGACTGCAGCCCTCCAGGCTCCTTCATCCATAGAATTTTTCAGGCAAGAATACTGGAGTGGACTGTCATTTCCTGCTCCAGGGCATCTTACTACTCAGTAAAGATACCTAAGTTTCTGCTCCTTTAGAAAATAATGTGTGCATGAGTGCTAAATCATTTCAGTCATGTCCAACTCTTCGTGACCCTATGAACTGTAGCCCAGCAGGATCTTCTCTCCATGGGACTCTCTAGGCAAGAATACTCAAGTGGGTTTCCATGCCCTCCTCCAGGGGATCTTCCAAAACGAGGGATTGAACCCTTACATCTCCGGCATTGGCAGAACAGTTCTTTACTACTAGCACCACCTGGAAATCCCCTATAAAACATATACATATATATATATATATAAAGATGCCTTTATCTTTCCTTTTCTCGTTTGCTTTTCGCCTCTCTTCTTTTCACAGTTATATATCTTTTTTTTTTTTTTAATTTTCTGTCACAGCTGATTGAAATCAGTCAACTTGGAAGCTTATTACTTGGGAAAATGAATATTCCTTCCTATCTACAGAAAAGAAAGTGAAAGTCGCTCAGTATGGTCCAACTCTTTGCGACCCCGTGGACTATACTGTCCATGAAATTCTTCACGCCAGAATACTCAAGTGGGTAGCCTTTCCCTTCTTCAGGGATACAGAAAATCAGTTAAATGCAACCAAACTGTTGCTAAAGGGAACGTCTTTAATTATCATGAAAGTGGAAGTGAAGTCGCTCACTCGTGTCCAACTCTTTGCCACCTGATGGACTGTAGCCTAACAGTCCCCTCTGTCCATGGGATTTTCCAGGCAAGAGTACTGGAGTGGGTTGCCATTTCCTTCTCCAGAGGATCTTCCCAATCCAAGGATCAAACCTGGGTCTCCCACATTGTAGGTAGACGCTTTACCATCTGAGCCACCAGGGAAGTCAAGTCCTAACAAATGAACTGAGGATCTGCCCTTGGCAAATTCATGACTATTGATTGTCTGTTAAGAACAACATGTTGTTGTGACTTTACAGTCCCCCTGTCTGGGGGATGAGCTAATGTTTCACAACATTTTCTTCTCCTGTTCAAATACTTAAACCTGTATTGCATACTTTATTCCCTCTGTCCACATCCAGAAACGCACGACCACCTCTATATCCGTGTCTGAAGACAGACATTTAGAAAACCTGTTTCTAATTCATATTAACTAGAGAAAAAGGCACTTTTTAATTTGGTCTGAAGTTACAGTAGTGTGACTATACAATAATTAATAAGAGTTTATTAAGACATGAGGACATTAATCTTATTCTTTTGAAGTTATGGCTTATAATTAGCAGACTTTTTTGCATTAGTCTGATAGAAAGTCATTATGTCAACCATAGCTCATATTTGTCTTCTACTAGTGCATTTGTAGTGCATAAAATTACTTTCTATCCAAACTTTAAGTTCAGCTGTTAAGAATGTAAGTTACAGATGCACGTTAGTTTGTATAGCTTTTATTTTGAATAAAAATGATGAGATCAAATCAATGACTCACTAATAGTAGCAATAAAAATTTGCATTAATTGACATGATTTAAAGCACAAGGGCTGCCTCTGTGGTGCAGTGGTAATAAATTCACCTGCCAGTGCAGAAGATGCAGGATACATGGATTCAATTCCTGGGTCTGGAGGATCCCCTCAAGGAGGAAATGGCAACCCATTCCAGGATTCTTACCTGGGAAATCCCATGGATAAGAGATCCTGGGGTTGCAAAAGAGCAAGGCTTGACTGAGTGACTGAGTACACAAACACAAAGCACAGTCTTTCAGATAATATTTTAGGGATCTTCTTTGCTGTTATTTTGGGGATGGTGGTTTACTCACTAAATCATGCCCAACTCTTGCAACCTCGTGGACTGCAGATCACCAGGCTCCTCTGTCTATGGGATTTTCCAGGCAAGCATTCTAGAGTGGGTTGCCATTTCCTTCTTCAGGGGATCTTCCCAGCCCAGGGATAGAACCCAGTCTCCTGCATTGCAGGCAGATTTTTTACTGACCTGACCACCAGGGAAGCCCTTAGCTGTTATTTTTATTAATTGCTTATTCTTCAAACAGTTTCTTCAGAAATCATTGTTGTGTAGTGGATGTAGCTCTCATCGTGTAAAGCTAAGTTTTCAGGCTATATGGTTGAGATTGGGAGGAGGTAATAAAAATGATATGTTCTAGTTGTGATCCTTTTAGTTTCAAGAAGGAGAGACCATTCCAGCTAGCTCCAGCAATAGGAAGGAGAAATAGACTTTCTTATGAAGATATAACAAACAATTGCATTCAAAGATAGGAAACATAGTCTTATAGGGACTGAAATTAAGTAGGATATCAAAGGTTCTCTTGCATTTCTTAGGATCTGCATGGTCTCCCTAATCTCAGCATGTGGGCTCCTTGTTCTGTCTCTCCTTTCTCATAATATATTATTTCTACTCTTCAATAGCCACAACTTGTGGATGGTTTTGGCTTGCTAGGGCACCAACCTCATTCTTGACTCTGCTTCATAAATTTTGTATATATTTTTTAATGACTCAACTTTTGAACTTAACCTGTTTCAAAATTTCCAGATGAGGACCTCCTTGGCAGTCCAGTGGTTAAAGCTTCACCTTTCAATGCAGGGGTGTAGGTTCAATCCCTGGTTGAGGAGCTAAGATCCCACATGCCTCGCTGTGAAAACCAAAACATAAAACAGAATCAATATTAAAAAATTAAATAAAGATTTTAAAAATGGTCCACATTAAAAAAAAATCCCAGATGACTGACACTGGCTTCTGGTTTTTCAATTCAAGTACCTGAAAAGGCAATCTAATTATGTTTTTTAAAGCCAGGCCACAGAGGCTTCTTCTTGGGTCAGATGTGCACAGATGAGAAAGGGAGCTAAGGTGACATGGAGTTTTGTGATGTGAAAACCTCTCAGCTGGCGCTGGGGGTGGGATTTACCTGGAAAAGGTACAGGTAGAACTGACATTTGAAAATATAACATCAAAAAAAAAACTGTTGGAAGCTTCTGTATGTCAGGTCATCTTCCCAGCCACTGATGAGGGCAAGGTGACATGATAGGAAAAGCACCTGGTTTGGAGACATACAGACCTAATGTTTCTGGGGCTGAATTCCTTATTTATAAATTAAGATGACAATACACCCCAGTGATATATATTATGTGAAAATCTTAACATGATCTTCAATCTGTTTTTAGATTGAAGTACTCAATTCAAATACTCAAATAGCATAAAGTGCCTTTGCTCCTTTTCCTTCTGTTCACTGAAGCCTAGATCTCTAAATTAAGTTAAATAACTTTAGCAACTTCCAATCTTTTACTCCATAGAATCTATATTGATTAAATATGTATATATATTTATACATGTGAGCCCCACTTAGGAATATTTCACCCCATAGAATGTACCTTAATTAAAAATATATATTAATATGTGTTGTACTGTGCTTCATTGCTCAGTCTTGGACTCTTTGTGACCCCATGGACTATAGCCTGCCAGACTCCTCTGTCCATGGGATTCTCTAGGTAAGAATACTGGAGTGGGTAGCCATGCTCTCCTCCAGGGGATCTTCCCAACCCAGGGGTTGAACCCAGGTCTCCCGCATTGTGGGTGGATCTTTACCATCTGAGCCATCAGGTAAGTATATATTAATATATATGATTACTAGATTTTGGCTTACATTTTAAGTGTAACTATCTGCTGTGTATGGTTTTTTAAAAAATTCTCTTTCATAGGCTTAATATTTTAGTATCTTCCATTTTCATGGTGGTTACAAGTTTTTGCATGAACTAATCACATATAATTTTAAAAGAACTCTGAGGAAAGCAGTATTATGATCATGTTAGAAATCCGGAAACGAAAGCTCAGTTTAAATATATGATCCAAAATATTCCTTTTTTATTAATTCATTCATCTAATAACTATTTACTGAGCTCTACTATGTGCCACATACTGTTCTAAAGTGCTTGGGATGCAGCAGTGAACAAAATGGACAACATTTGCTTTATTACAGTTTACATTTTAGTAAAAGAAGAGAAGGAGGAAGAAAAGGGAGGGAAGGGAAGGAAAGAGGAGAGAGTACAATAAAATAAATGGTGATAGATACTATGTAGAAAATTTATATAAGATGGTATAGTAGAGAGTATGCAGTAGGCTGCCATAAAGTCCTAAGCTCATCCTTGAATATGTAGGACAACAACAATTTAGGAAGAAGCCAAATAGAACAAAAGATCAAAGAATTAGCTTACAGTGTTTGAAAAGCAGAAAGTCAGCGGGCCTAGAATTCAGGCTGAGGGGACGGGTTTGGAAAGTTAGACTATCAGGAATTTGGAAGGCATGTTACAAAATTTAAACTTTATATGTGATAGGAAACTGATGGGGGTTTTAAGCATGAAAGTAACAAGACCTAAATTGTATGTTTAAAGTTTTTACTCTGACTACTGTGTGGTAAATTATATTTAGTAGGTCAGAAATGGAAGCAGGAAGGCCACCTACGAGACTATTGTGTCATGGCCAGGAGAGGTGGTAGTGCTAACCTTGTGTCTGGAGAGATGATGGTAGTACAGGATGCATTTGAAGCAGCATTGAGAAGACTGGGTGTGTGGGAGGCATAGAGGAACCAAGGGTCCATGCTTAGATGGGAGCTTCCTTGGTGGCTCAGACAGTACAGAGTGTACCTGCAATGCAGGAGGCCTGGGTTTGATTTCAGAGTTAGGAATATTCCCTGGAGAAGGGAATGGCTACCCACTCCAGTATTCTTGCCTGGAGAATCCCCATGGACAGAGGAGCCTAACGGACTACAGTGCATGGGGTTGCCAAGAGTCGGACACGACTGAGTGACTTTCATTTTCAGGGACAGAGACCAACATACGTATTTCTTATCATTTTACAGTGATGAATATTTATGTTTCTGAATTCTGATGCCACTGAGTGGCTAACATTTTCACTGAAGAAGAAGATCGCTCAGTCGTGTCCGACTCTTTGCGACCCCATGGACTGTAACCTACCAAGCTCCTCTGTCCATGGTATTTTTCCAGGCAATAGTACTGCAGTGGATTGCCATTTCCTTCTCCAGGGAACTTCCTGACCCAGAGACTGAACTCTGGTCTCCCACGTTGTAGACAGACGCTTAACCGTCTGAGCCACCAGGGAAGTCTTGAAAACTCAAGAAACTGCCTGCCTGTCATGCCACTTATTGACACGGTAAAGACAGTTGTCTTGCATAGGATTTCCAAGCAGAAATTTCTTCCCAGTGATTCTCGGGAAGTTTATGTTTTTCTGAGTCCAAAATCTTAAGAAAAATCAGTTGAAAATTGGAAACATGAGAAAAAAGTATTGTAATCCTCTTGAAAGAATTAAAGCCTAACAGCTAACATCGAGGTATTACTGGTTTGAAAGAAACCACTGATGTCAAGTTGAAAGCCAGAATAGGAAGGGATGACATTCAGAGTCAAAGGCTAAGTTGACATTTCTGATAATCAACCGAGAAACACTTAGGAGACTATCAGTCACAAGTTAGTCAGTCTTGCTCCCTTTTGCATCTGTGCTAAGTGTGTGTTCGTGGTGGTCCTATCTTCTGCCAGTGGTGAGTCATTCCTAATCAATAGAAATTAATAAGTTTATATGCATAGTAGACTCTAGACAAATCTTATAAGCATGTTTCAAGAAGTAACACATTTTGGAAATAACACAGAATTTCTCATCTTGATAGAAGATCCCAATTTTCTTATTTGAAAACTTGCCAACAAGTTTACTGGATTCTTCCAGTTTTTTTTAATATGCCCATAAGCTAAAATGTTTGTAAAAACTACCAAAATATTTTTTAAATAGTAAGCATTTTATTATCTACAGTAAAGATTAATGAGCATTAAGAATGCTAGATGTAGTTTATGAATCATCTGTAATTTAAGTCATTTCTTGTCCCTAAATTCTAGCAATTAATATCTTTGGTGAATGTAAAAATATTCACATGCTTTTCAAGTAACCACTACCATCTCCTTTTTGCTGCAAGGTGCCTTTTCTCCCACTTTCACTAACAGTATTTAATTATTGATTTTCTGTCACCTCTGCCCTCGCTTTTCATCCATAGCTACTTTTCTGTTTTCCCATTGGTAGAGTTATTTCTGTGATCACTAACACTGATCTTGTTTCATAAGACAGTGTAACTATTTCCAGAAGTAAGAAAAATAACCTCATTTCTTCCATGAATAAATTTGCTTACAACATTTCTAGAAATTTCTCAGTTATTAAACTATGTGGGAGACCCCCTGACTTTCCAAGACTGTATTGTATAAACAACTGTATAAACAGCTTCTTTTTTGTCCCTGTCTCATATTGGCTGTCACAGACACTGGGAGCTTGCTATATGAAAGAATGTGTTTAGTCATTTTCTCACTGGTATGATTCAACTATCTCTCATGCCGTTAGGAGCTCCCTCATGGGGGAACACTGGCTATGCAGACATGCCCTGAAATGCCAGATTTCACAGCTTTTTGCTATTTGTGTTACTACTGTGGAGTTATCACTTATTTATATTGGAAAAATGATGAGCCATCTTTTTGTAGTAAAGCCAAATGTGTTAAAAAATAAAAGTGTTTGCAAGTTATTTTTCATTGAAATTGAAAATATTATTGAATCTCTTAAGGAAAATAAAACCTAACAATTGTTAGATAAGTCTAACCATGTGTTGAACAGAATGTCAAGCTTAGCTTTCTTATATAATCCATAAAATATTAAAATAGTAACCCAAGCTTTCCATTTTTAATGGTATGTGAAGTCCAAAGAGTGTGTTCATGTGTATTATCTCCTTTCATTCTCTGGGGGGAAGCATCCTGGAGGTAGTACTATTATAGTTTACAATTTTTCAGATGTTGAAACTCAAGCTCAGAGAGTTGAAACAATTTGTTCAAATTCAGTACAGTAGATTACTAGCAGTGAAGGAACACTAATTGATTTATTCAATATGACCTAATGTGTAATCACTTGACTGTAAGTATTAGCTTTTCTTGGCACCATCCTAAATAGTGGAAATATAGATATAAATAAGATGGAGCCTCTAATCTTATGTAATCTTAGCTACTATTTTTCATATGTTCATGTTGTTTTTCTCTTTGCACTGAACAGCAGTGATCAAATCATATGATTTAAGAAAACACAAATTGGGTTAGTTGCCATCATTCTGTTTTTTCTGGGCCAGTGTGTGACACCCAGGATTGTCCTGGATGCTAATGTATGTGTAAGTGCATCACACTCAGCCAACTCCTGATGACCACCATGAGAGTGTTCCTTATTTTGTCAGAGGAAGTGTGCCACATCATTAACAAGTCTTAATGTCTTTTTTTTAGATCTCATGTGTTTTCTCTGATAGCTATTTTATTATTGTTGGATTGACTGATTTGTATATTTTTCCCATTTAAACTTTTTTGATGTATATGTGCATGTAGGTTGTGTTTGAAACTGTATCAAAAGCCAGATTCAAAGCTATGGAGCTTTAGTGAGGCTATAGTATAATGTTATTCATTACTGTCAAAGAAGTTGGTTATTTTACTATATACCTTCTTTAAATATAAAATCAAGTGACACCCTTCTTCAGATCATCCCTTGATTTACATTATAGGGGGAAAAGTTTCTTGTTTTTCTTTTTGGATACACTTTTTTTTTTATACACAAATACCTAGGATTTCACAATGTGTATGTATGGCAGATGCTTGATGAATTTAGGCAAACACATTTTACCATTGAATTATCCCACTAAGATGATATATCAGTGTTTTACATTTATTATTTTTTCAGTTATGCAAACCTTTTAAAAGTAAAGTATAACTAAATAAATAAGACTGCTCATGAATTTCTTTATGTATATGCATTATAAATTGTTTTTCTGGTTGTCTTGTTGAAATACTAAATTCTACATGTTATAGAGTACATCATGAGAAACACTGGGCTGGAAGAAGCACAAGATGGAATCAAGATTGCAGGGAGAAATATCAATAACCTCAGATATGCAGATGACACCACCCTTATGGCAGAAAGTGAAGAGGAACTCAAAAGCTTCTTGATGAAAGAAAAAGCAGAGACATTAGTTTGTCAACAAAGGTCCATCTAGTCAAGGCTATGGTTTTTCCAGTAGTCATGTATGGATGTGAGAGTTGGACTGTGAAGAAGGCTGAGTGCCGAAGAATTGGTGCTTTTGAACTGTGGTGTTGGAGAAGACTCTTGAGAGTCCCTTGGACTGCAAGGAGATCCTACCAGTCCATTCTAAAGGAGATCAGTCCCAGGTGTTCTTTGGAAGGACTGATGCTAAAGCTGAAACTCCAATACTTTGGCCACCTCATGTGAAGAGTTGACTCATTGGAAAAGACTCTGATCCTGCGAGGGACTGAGGGCAGGAGAAGGGGACAACAGAGGATGAGATGGCTGGATGGCATCACTGACTTGATGGACATGAGTTTGAGTGAACTCTGGGAATTGGTGATGGACAGGGAGGCCTGGTGTGCTACAATTCATGGGGTCACAATGAGTCAGACATGACTGAGAGACTGAACTGAACTGAACTGAACATGCACAGTCATGGTGGCAAATTAAAGGACAAGTTTTTCAACCAAATTATGGAGTAAATCATTTTCATGTTCCATATACTGTCTTGTCCTTAGGAAGACAGAAACTAAATATATTTTCATTCTATTTTTTAGAAGTAACAATATGAGGAGTAATAAAAGATGCTAAGGGTTCTTCTTATAAACTGTTTCTAATTGTAAACTTCTGCAAAACATAAAATAGTAGGTTACACATGATAGAAGTGAAATTTTTTATGTTAGTAATAGTTTTTAGGAATTTTGTTTCTATCTTGAGAAGGCTAATCATTTAAGAGAAACATGCCCCCCACCATCTCTGAAATACAGATTTGAAGCTCCTCTTGAGCTCATTTCATGAAATAATGAGCCTTTTTAATGTGAGGTTGGCAGCTGTGCACTAAATGGTTTAGACACAAAATTCACTCTGCATTTGGGGTCTATTTATTCTCAGCATAAACTGAAGAAATAAACAAGGCATACTAAAATGCATATTTCTAATGACTGAAATTTAAAATCCAACTATCAATGTCCCTACAATGTATTCCTCAAATATTGTAGTCTTCCTTTTGTTTAATTTGTATTCATCTCTTTCATTTCCATTACTTGTATGAATCTTCCCTAAAAATGCATTAAAAAAAAAAAAGATAAAGAAATATGGAAAGGAAAATAGGCCTGAAATGCAGGCAGAAGAGGCAGGAGACGTGGGTTCGATCCCTGGATTGGGAAGATCCCCTGGAGAAGGGCATGGCAACCATACTCTAGTATTTTTCCCTGTAGGATCCCATGAATAGAGAGGCTTGCAGCGTCAGACACAACTGAAGTGACTTAGCAAAGGAAAACTCATATCACTGTGACTAATCTCATTTTCAGATTCTGAATGATCAAATACAGATGTTGCTAACATAAGAGAAACAAAAACAAAAATCCTTGACCAGGATTTGGAAGACTTTGGTTATGATTTCATCTCTTCAACAAGTTGGTGATGTGATTGGGCATAAGGCTTCATATTTTGGGATCTCTTTTTTGTCATGGTTATGAGACTTTTTCCAGTTCTCACAGTCCATAATTCTGTAATTCAAGAAATCTCAATCCTGTTTTATCTCTATTTCCACAGAAACAAACATAAGTAGGAAACTGGATTGTTCACAAAAAAACAACAATCTCAGTAAATTATATAATAGTTTAATGAGTGAAATCCACTCAGTCATATCCGACTCTTTGCAATCCCATGGATTATACAGTACATGGAATTCTCTAGGCCAGAATACTGGAGAGGGTAGCCCTTCCCTTCTCCAGGGGATCTTCCCAAACCAGGGATCAAACCCAAATCTCCAGTATTGCAAGCAGATTCTTTACCAGCTAAGCCACAAGGGAAGCCTTTAATGAAGGGGCTATATACAATATGTGAGTGAAAGAAATCAGGAGGAGGTGATAACATGTCTTGGAACTAGCTCCAATTGGAAGCCTTTCCCATTGTTAGGCTTGACTTGGTAAAGAGAAGGAGAAGTTACCAAAAGTTCTAGGAGAGGACTGCCCAACAGGAGCTATGGACATCAGTAAAGGTATAGACACTGTCAACTGTAGCCCAGCAATGTTAAAGGTTGAAGAATACATCCCCAATCTTCTCCTTTTTGCCTGAAATCACCTATTAGTGCTTCCCAACAAGCTAAACTGCACATGGAATTAGAAGGCAGGGATCCCAGCTGATGCAGTCCATACAGGTCAGTTTTTCCAGGTACACAGCAGGGCAGAGAGGATAGAGAGTAGATCTGGAGTAACATAAAGGACATTCAGCTCAGGGTTCCTACTGATAAGTGGGAAGGAAAGTTGTATACTGTGATAAACTAAATAATACTTTATGATAAATCCTCCTCTTCTGGATTTTAGCTGCCAAGTCCACCATGAACTTTAGATTCTGAAAGCTTTAGCAGGAGCCTGCTTTGAAGCTGAGAGAGACTGTTCTTACAGAATGGAGAGGGTGGTGAAAAGGAGGGGGATTGGAAATAATTTATTAAGTAAATCTCTCAGTAATGGTTACTTTTATATATAATCCATCATTTCTTACTTTGATAGAACTCCTCTGAAGATGACTATCACCACTGAAATATTTGATTTTTCCTGTGTTCTCCCCTTAAATGAAGTGGATGTAAAATGATCAGAACAGGATAATTTTTGTAATGAAGAAACAATTCCATGGGGCATACTTTCCCATCTGTAATTATTTTACAAATGTATATTTTGCAAGAAAGACAACACAGTTGTAAGGCATGCAAATCTGTGTTAATGACCAGCTATATTTCCATAAAAGCAGATGCCAAGAAAGCACATTAAAGAAATAGAACCAAATTGAGATTACAATGAACACCAAAACTATACTGTCTACTTTTGAAACAAATGAGCAGAATGTGTAAAATAAATGTATAAATATGCACATAGTTAACCATAGTTTATGTGAGAAAGCTAATTCGTCAGAAATTTCCTTATTTCTATGTGTTTATATTTGCTGGCTTAACTAAAAAATGCTGTTATTTTAAATATAGAAGCCTCAGAAGATTTTTTTTTATGATTGGGATTTCAATATATTCAAAATTGAGTGTACATTGTAATGCTTGTTGACTTGCAAGAAGATGCCTTAACTGTTAATCTGGGGAGAAGCAATATGTGGTTTCAAATCAAGTGGGTGAGCAAAATAAAGATTGGAAGAAATTGATTACCTCTCCCATTCCTTTATTTCCCAGGCAACAGCATTCATTGCTCTGCTGCTGTACTTACTCTAGTTAAAACTCATCTGATCTCTAAAACAACCTTCCTTTATACTGTGAAGTAAGCAGGGAGTGAAATCTGGTTAACCCTCTGCTGCACCAGAGTGATTTGAAAGTACTCCCATAGTTTATAATGTGGTGCATAAATTCTATTATTACCAAGATACAGGGGAGTTTATAAAGAGTGTCGAAGCCTCACTCTGTAACATGTCGTGTGGAAATCCAAATAAGGTCTTCTTAGATTTTAATCTGAGGGAAATACAATGATGCATTGCAACTAGTAGCATTCTAGAGTTGGTCTTCTTATCTCCATGAAATCCCTTCAGAATCCTCATTTAATTTTTTACTTGGAAGATAAATGGAACGGGACTTCCCTGGCCGTCCAGTGGTTGGGATGTCACTCTCCAGTGCAGTGGGTGTGGACTCGACCCTGGTTGGGAAGCTGGTATTCCCCTTATACTATATATATATAATAATTCCCCTTATATTATTATGTATTATTAATTAGTTATATATTATTTTATAATATATAAATATTATAACAAATTCAATAAAGACTTTAAAATGATCCACATCAAAATAAAGAGAAAAATGAGGCCAAGATTATTTTATCCATTTGAATAAAACAGTGCCAGTTAAGTCACAAACTTATTCCCAAGAGGTAAGATAGACTTGCTTTTACAACCTGACTTTCACTTACTTGATTCCAGGTATTTGTTCACCCATTCATGTGCTCTGTACTTTAACCCTCTCAGCATTCCTGTGAACTTAATGCTGTCAATCATATTTTATATGCAAGGACAATGAAGCCCAGAGAGGGAAGATCATTTTTACTATCACTAAGCCTGAACAACTACTATACACACACAGGCCTGTTTCTCTCGGGACTCCTTTATTATTCTTCAGTATCACACAAACTAATATTAATAGTAACAAAAACACCTTTTCTGTGATAACCAGAATAAAACCAGAGAACACGGCTACTACAAGCAATACTACATTCAGTTCAGTTCAGTTCAGTCGCTCAGTCGTGTCCGACTCTTTGCGACCCCATGAATCGCAGCACGCCAGGCCTCCCTGTTCAGCACCACCTCAGAGTTAACTCAGACTCACATCCATCGAGTCCGTGATGCCATTCAGCCATCTCATCCTCAGTCATCCCCTTCTCCTCCTGCCCCCAATCCCTCCCAGCATCAGAGTCTTTTCCAATGAGTCAACTCTTC
>SJYT01083118.1:0-12261 GCA_006410635.1 Cephalophus harveyi
AAGCTGAAACTCCAGTACTTTGGCCATCTCATGAGAAGAGTTGACTCATTGCTAAAGACTCTGATGCTGAGAGGGATATGGGGCAAGAGGAGAAGGGGATGACCGAGGATGAGATGGCTGGATGGCATCACAGACTCGATGGACGTAAGTCTGAGTGAACTCCGGGAGATGTTGATGAACAGGGAGGCCTGGCGTGCTGCGATTCATGGGGTTGCAAAGAGTCGGACATGACTGATCGACTGAACTGAGTTAAATTCACCCATTCCGGTCCATTTTAGTTCGCTGATTCCTAGAATGTCGATGTTCACTCTTGCCATCTCTTGTTTGACCACTTCCAACTTTCCTTGATTCATGGACCTGACATTCCAGGTTCCTATGCAATATTGCTCTTTACAGCATCAGACCTTGCTTCTATCACCAGTCATATCCACAGCTGGGTATTGTTTTTGCTTTTGCTCCATCCCTTCATTCTTTCTGGAGTTATTTCTCCACTGATCTCCAGTAGCATATTGGGCACCTACTGCCCTGGGGAGTTCCTCTTTCAGTATCCTATTATTTTGCCTTTTCATACTATTCATTGGGTTCTCAAGGCAAAAACACTGAAGTGGTTTGCCATTCCCTTCTCCAGTAGACCACATTCTGTCAGACCTCTCCACCATGACCCGCCTGTCTTGGGTTGCCCCGCGGGCATGGCTTAGTTTCATTGAGTTAGACAATGCTGTGGTCCTTGTGTGATTAGATTGAGTAGTTTTCTGTTAGTATGGTTTCAGTGTGTCTGCCCTCTGATGCCCTCTTGCAACACCTACTGTCTTACTTGGGTTTCTCTTACCTGGGGCGTGGGGTATCTCTCCAAGGCTGCTCTAGCAAAGCGCAGCTGCTGCTCCTTACCTTGGATGAGGGGTATCTCCTCACCACCGCCCTTCCTGATCTTCAATGTGGGATAGCTCCTCTAGGCCCTCCTGTGCCTGCACAGCCACCGCTCCTTGGACATGGGGTTGCTCCTCCCCGCAGCTGCCCCTGGCCTCGGGAGCACGGTTGTTCCTCCCACCCACTGCCCCTGGCCTCGGGCTCTGGGTGGTTCCTCTCAGCTGCCCAAGCAAAGTGTAAATTTATTTCATCTAATTTTTTCAATAACTATTTTCAATAGTTATTATATAACTATTACTGTTGTTACTATTACTGGTTTTAGAAAGGAAGAAAAGAAATTTCTTTAAACTGCCCAGATATGGGACAGCTTTTGCTAGAGCTTGGATCTGAACTTCATTCAGTCGCATTTTCCAAGTAAAGTGCTTTTAGAGAATAGTTTTATTTAGTCCCTTCCTTAGGCCACACTTTAAATTAAATTGGAAAATACTGCTGATAAGTGCAGTGTTTAATCTTTTACTTTGTTTTCTCACTTAACTTAGGTGGCTGATAGTTCCTGAGAAATAGCTATAAAAGAGCACACAGAAAATTTCCACAGAAAAATACACCACTGCCACTTGCCTCATGCCACACTTAAAACTTAAAACTGCCACATTTATTGCTGTTCTAATTATATTTTCTTTGATTCTATATGTCTTGTGGACTACATCAATCACCAGATTTGAACTATCAGCCTAAGTATTTACCTCTATTTTAGAAGTCAGCTTGTCTGAAACAGGCCTTTCCTGTGACTGTGCCCCACCTACCTTCTTATCTCATCCTTACTAGCCAAGTCAGTGTTTTTCTGTCCTAAATCATTCCAAGACCAGGTGGCAGGCACTGTAGACCATCACCAGAGCCAAGAAATAGGTAGAATTATTCAACTAAGCTTGGAGAAGGCAATGGCACCCCACTCCATTACTCTTGCCTGGAAAATCCCATGGATGGAGGAGCCTGGTAGGCTGCAGTCCATGGGGTCGCTGAGTCAGACACGACTGAGCGACTTCACTTTCACTTTTCACTTTCATGCATTGGAGAAGGAAATGGCAACCCACTCCAGTGTTCTTGCCTGGAGAATCCCAGGGATGGCGGAGCCCAGTGGGTTGCCATCTGTGGGGTCGCACAGAGTCGGACACGACTGAAGCGACTTAGCAGCAGCAGCAGCATTCAACTAAGCTAGTCTTACACTGTAATCCCTTACCTGTCTTGCTTTTCCTGCAGAAGCTCCAATTAAGGCCCTGACTCAGGCTTTCCCTTCACTCCTGTGTTGTGACTTGTGTTTCCCATTGAGCCTGGGTGGCATGACATCTCCCTTTCTGTAGGATAATGTGCTGGGAGCCAGCGTGAGGAACTCTGCCCATGGAAAAGGTCATGAGGAAGGAGACTTCGGCATATGCAAAGGCGGGATCAAGCCTCAGGAAACCCCCTGTTCCTGAGCATCTACCCCCAAAACCAGAGTCTGCACACTTTACTATTTTATGCTCTCATCTACACCTCTGACTTTAAGGGGGGCTCTCCCCCATCACCTCTCTCGGAGAAGGAGTTAACCTACAGCTCCAGTTAATAAAATTCCTGGGTGTGACAAAAGCATTTCAACTTACAAACTCCTCTGAATATTATCTAGCCTGCCTGTACAGGTTCATCCAGCCACACGTGGTTGTTTACAGTCTCCCAAATATGAGAGGCACGAGATGCTGTAAACTTTCTGAATACAGATTCTTTTGAGAAGTTAGAAATTTATTAGTATAGTATAGTGGGTTGATTAGAAATTATATTGGTGAAGGGCTTTTCATTTGTTGAGCCAATATTTGCTGCTAAATTCCCTGCCCTTATAATGAATATAAGTAACATATAGAAGAAATAAGTATTAACCTTTAAGATTAATCATGTTAACCTTAGGCTAAGTAAATTCTTTTCTTAATTGTAACCCACTACACCCTCACCCTATAAGAATGCAACCTTATCTGGTACCTTCAGAGGGTGGTGCCTGGTTTAAGAAAAATCACCCCTGGAAAATAAGTTTTTTGGTTGGCTGACCACTATCAGAAAGAAAGGATCATAAAATGTCAGCAGGCCTCATGGCCAGAAGATGATGCAAAACCCCTGAGACCTTTTTGTATACATTTATATGAAGCACCTGATTTTGATAAGGTCAGGACTGCTGACCCCCGTGTGACTTTAAAATTTCCATTTGTTTTTATCTGTAACAAAATGTAATAAGCAAACCTAAAAATAAAGAAATCAGATCAGTTTCTGGAAAGACTGATTCCCCCGTGTCGTTCTTTCTTGTTCTCCGTTTTTCTGGCTGAATTCCCATCTGGAGCATGGGTGCTCGCCAAGCCTGTTAATTTTGCCCTGGCATTTAAGTTCCACATGAGAGGGAGCCCAAGGCGGGGCACCTCTGATATTCAAGTGGGTGCCAGTGGCCTACGTAGGTGGTGCAAGCTTCTTGTCTCGAAGCTTTATTGGTATCCCACATAAACCAAGTTATTCAGCCTCTTTTTCTCCACTAATTTTCCTACTACACTCTTTCTAATCTCCTTCTATATCTTCAATTAATTCTTAGGATGCTGACTCCGTCCCCACTTCGAATTATCCTGGATCCACCGGGGCTGGACCCCAGCAATAATGTTAATAACATATTCTTTCAATGGCATTGGCCTCTCTGTCAGCACTTAATAATAACTTTATAAATTAATATCTCAGCACAGAAAAATCGAATCTTTAGGTCATAACATCTATGACACTGCTAGTCCTTTACATCATTTGCATACAAGTCTTTATTAGAGTAAGTAAAAGCACAGATCTGTTACTTAAAACAGTATTTATAGCTTCCACCCTTCATGCCAGGTAAGGTAGACAACTGAAAGAGATTAAGAAAATGAACACCTGGATTGGCAGATATTTATTGTTCAATGTTGTTTAATATCATTTGTACATTGTCACCGTGCTTATTTAACTTATATACAGAGTACATCATGAGATACGCTGGGTTGGAAGAAGCACAAGCTGGAATCAAGATTGCTGGGAAAAATATCAATAACCTCAGATATGCAGATGACACCACCCTTATGGAAGAAAGTGAAGAATAACTAAAGAGCCTCTTGATGAAAATGAAAGAGGAGAGTGAAAGAGCTCAACATTCAAAAAACAAAGATCATGGCATCCAGTCCCATCACTTCAGGGCAAATAGATGGAGAAACAGTGGAAACAGTGGCAGCCTTTATTTTTTTAGGCTACAAAATCACTGCAGATGGTGACTGCAACCATGAAACTGAAAGACGCTTACTCCTTGGGAGAAAAGTTGTGACCAACCTAGACAGTGTATTAAAAAGCAGAGACATTACTTTGTCATCCATCTAGTCAAGGTTATGGTTTTTCCAGTAGTCATGTATGGATGTGAGAGTTGGACTATAAAGAAAGCTGAGCACTGAAGAATTGATGCTTTTGAACTGTGGTGTTGGAGAAGACTCTTGAGAGTCCCTTGGACTGCAGGGAGACCCAACCAGTCCATCCTAAAGGAAATCAGTCGTGAATGTTCATTGAAAGTGCGAGAGTCATTTCCCAGGCAGGTTGATAGAAGTCTAGGGGTCCCCAAGGAGAGAGTCTGGAATTCTCAAGGAGAAAGAAAGGACAAACCTTTTTTTCCTCTACATTCCTTAGGATTATGTATCCTGCTTGAGGACAGTCTCTGGATTAAACCTGGCTAATCTGAACTGAACTGAATCATGTTATATTAAAATGCAAATTATGGGAGTAGTTCTGGTGAGGTCTTTACAACCTCCAGACATTCTTTGGATTCATTGGAGAGTATATAACTCCATTGCCAACACTAGCAACAGGGTACTCTTTTTACCCCCTTCTAAAGACTCTGATGCTGGGAGGGATTGGGGGCAGGAGAAGAAGGGGACGACCGAGGATGAGATGGCTGGATGGCATCACGGACTCAATGGATGTGAGTCTGAGTGAACTCCGAGAGATGATGATGAACAGGGAGGCCTGGCGTGCTGCGATTCATGGAGTCGCAAAGAGTCGGACACGACTGAGCGACTGAACTGAACTGAACTGAATGTCTATATCAGAAGCTTTCTCTATCTCCTTTACACTTGAATAAAACTTTATTACACAAAAGCTCTGAGTGATCAAGCCTCATCTCTGGCCCTGGATTGGATTCTTCTCCTCTGGAGGCCAAGAACCCCGTTGTCTTTGTGAGATTCAGCAACAACTTTTCAGGACTGATGCTAAAGCTAAAATTTCAATACTTTGTCCACCTGATGTGAAGAACTGACTCATTTGAAAAGACCCTGATGCTGGGAAAGATTGAAGGTGGGAGGAGCAGGGGATGACAGAGGATGAGATGGTTGGATGGCATTACTGACTCAGTGGACATGAGTTTGAGTAAACTCTGAGAGTTGGTGGTGAACAGGAAGGCCTAGTGTGCTGCAGTCCATAGGCTTGCAAAGAGTCAGACACAACCAAGTGACTGAACTGAATTGAACTGAACTGAATATTATTTAAGAGTAGTAACTATCTCTCTACTTCTAAGAATACATTCTGAATCAGACAAATTTATTTCAGTTTGAAGAAAAAGGATTATACTTGAAATCAGCTCCTGAAAATATTTTTTAAACTTTAAATGATAAATAGTATTATTATTGTTTAATGTAACAATATTCAGCTAAATTAAAAAACAAGCAACCTTTTTTCTTCCCCTCACTAATAATCAGTGGTCATGGATTGGATTATAGTATAAATGAATAAGCATCAGTCATGTAATAATATGCTACATTTCATGTCACTTTCTATGTTTTTAAAGTATTTTCAGTCTAATAGCGTATCAGATATGCACACTAAGATAAATGTGTGTTGTGTGTTAGTATCTTAGTTGTGTCTGACTCTTTGTGATCCCATGGACTGTAGCCCACCAGGCTCCTCTGTCCATGGAATTCTCCAGGCAAGGATACTGGAGTGGTTTTCCATTTCCTCCTCCAAGGAATCTTCCTGACCCAGGGATTGAACTCCAGTCTCCTGTTTTGCAGGCAGATTCTTTTCCATCTGAGCCACCAAGGAAGCTCTCCACTAAATACTGGGAGAAGGTGAGTAAGGCTACTTTAAAAAATAATTCTGTATTTCTGATAAGTAACAGACATCTAAGAAGACAAACAAGCTTAAAGGTAAATAATGACTCCTAAGCTTATGCTTTTCTTATTTGCCCTGTAAATATTGTTAAACAACAATATCAAGAACAAGATACAAAATGTATTGCAATTAGTGCTTTTTAAATTGTCATTTCTAGTTTGATTGCCCTCAAGGGATCAATATATGGATCAGAATCTCTTTGAAACAGTTGGATATGTGGGTATTATGTTTATATTCATATTTTATATATTTTTTAAGAGAAGACTATAACTATACTAAATTACTTAAATCCAACTTAACATGAACTAGTTTTCTAGTAGTTGTGCTAAGGTGAATATGTGCCAAGTTACTTTTATATTTAATAGCTTCTGGGACACTGAGATCTAACTTTCTAGTAGACCATCTTTTGGACGGAAAATGTTACAGGAATTTTTTGTTCCTTAGTACAAAACAGAATTTCTGAACAACAGTTTCCAAACAATTTAATTATATTAAAGGACTGAGTCAAGAAAACAAGTATCATCATATTAGGATCAAGATAACAGGATGTTTTTAATGTTGTTTTACAAATGAAATCCTGCCCCTGGATTCTAGGAATGGATGTCAGAATATTTTAATAAATTTATATAAAATTATTCAAGGCAAAATAATGCAGTGGTAAGCCTACAGCTATTATAATTTCCCCCCCCTGTGGCTGCTATATAAAATAAAGCAAAATCACTTTTTCCCATTACTACCCTTTTTAACTTGGCCTCATGTTTACATATTTCATGGACATGAAAATTTTCCTACATTTTTCATATGTTGAAGTGAACAGATAGCTAAAATTATTTTTTTGTAGCTTAATATACTATATCATCTCTGATATCTCTCGTTCTTAATGAAGTATTTTGAAACATCATGTTAATCTTTAGTAATACATTTATATGAATTTTGTAGAATATAATTACATTTTACCATATCCTTCAAAATTATTAAAATTCTGCAATCTAATATATATAAG
Source organism: Cephalophus harveyi (assembly GCA_006410635.1). Classification (NCBI taxonomy): domain Eukaryota; kingdom Metazoa; phylum Chordata; class Mammalia; order Artiodactyla; family Bovidae; genus Cephalophus; species Cephalophus harveyi. The sequence continues at coordinate 7,046 of SJYT01083118.1, forward strand.
GTGACAATTTGATCACTGTGTTAATGAGAAGATTGAGAGCTGCCCTTAACCTTGGTTTTCTGAATGGTGATCCTGATCTCTGTCAGTTTTGTTCCTCACGACAAGGTAAAATCACAGCATAAATAGCAGTTACACGTGTAGTACATAAAGAAATATTGACTACCATAACTTACTTTTCCATTGCTTCCAGTGACTAAGTTAAGATGAGGGATAAAATATGTTTAAATTGATTTTGTTCAAGCCATTGGACATTCAGCTCAGCATGATTTTTCAATTTTATAAACAGCAGGAGTCTATACAAGAGATAATGAGGTAAAACAGGACAATGAAATCTCTAGCAGTTTTATTTTCTTCTTCTTTGGCCGTTCAAGGTCAAAAGTTAATACTTTTAGAAGACAAAGCTAGATTGAAATGGAATTCCCAAGTAACCATGATTCATGTATGTGTCCTACATATACAGTGAATACCAAAGCATTTATCTTTTTAAGAAACATTATAAATTATAAAGGAGAAATGGATTGTGTACTTTTCCAGATGTTTAAACAAATTGGATTCACTCACTACAGTAAATTTTAAAATATAATTCTGAGTCAGAGATATTGATGCTTGAGAGTATTTTTCAGATTTTTATGAAGACAGTCACTCAGAACTTTTGTGCATCTTTGAACGTGATATATATTTAATAAAAGACTGAATATTTCCTAGATATAGGTGAAGTGTTTCACTTACCTAGGTACATACCTCTAGTTTCCTGCTCTTATTAACATCATTCTATATATATATATATCCTTTAGAATATCAATTAGCCATCACATGTCATAAATTTTTTCCTAGCTTCTAATCATAAACTTCTATCTGGTCTTCAAATTTCAACACAAATTCAATTTTGACTATGTTGCTGCTGCTGCTAAGTCACTTCAGTTATGTCTGACTCTTTGTAACCCCATAGATGGCAGCCCACCAGGCTCCCCTGTCCCTGGGATTCTCCAGGCAAGAACACTGGAGTGGGTTGCCATTTCCTTCTCCAATGCATGAAAGTGAAAAGTGAAAGTGAAGTCGCTCAGCCGTGTCTGACCCTCAGAGACCCCATGGAGTGCAGCCTACCAGGCTCCTCCGTCCATGGAATTTTCCAGACAGGAGTACTGGAGTGGGGTGCCACTGCATTTTCCATTTGACTATGAAATATATATATAATATTTGACCCCTTAATTATATTGTTTTCATCATGTGTATAATTATTGAATACTTACATATTCTTGGAAACTGAAAATGTCTTTTAACTCTACTATCTAGAAAAGTATTGACCATTAGAAATAAAAAAAAATGAATAAAAAATGTGAGCCAAATTAGGTTAATATTAATCATACAGTTTACTTAACTCAGTGTTTTAATTCAACATATAGTCAGTATAAAATATTAGCAAAATATTTTATATTTTTTTCCTAAGTGTAATCTCTTGAAAATATGTTGTTTATTTATTCATACAGAAGATGTCAATTCCACTGGCCTCATTCAAAGTGCTCATTAAATTGATGAAAATGTGTGTGTTGTGTATGTACATATGTGTATGAAATAAGACATTAAAAAACATAACAATGTGGAGAAGGCAATGGCAACCCACTCCAGTACTCTTGCCTGGAAAATACCATGGACAGCGACTGAGGAACTTCACTTTCACTTTTTACTTTCATGCATTGGAGAAGGAAATGGTAACCCACGCCAGTTTTCTTGCCTGGAGAATCCCAGGGACGGGGGAGCCTGGTGGGCAGCCGTCTATGGGGTCGCACAGAGTCGAACATGACTGAAGCGACTTAGCAGCAGCAGCCACAGGAATAAAATAGAAATGAAGTTGTTGAATCTGGAAACTGGCTGCTCAAATGAAACTTGCATCAGCCTCTAGTCTTCACTGTCATCTGAATGTTCTTAAGAATTTGGAATTTAGCTAATGAAGATGTGTCATTTTTTAATTGAACTTTTCAGGTATTTCTTTCTGGACTTTTTTTGTTTACATGGAACCTTCTTACATGTTGGTTAGATGGATCAGTGGTCCCCTTTTGGTACAAAGCGAAGACACTTAACCTGCTCTGAATTCTGATGGGAATAATCTGGAAAGAACATTGATTTTCAAGGTAGAATGACTCCTTCCTAGAGGTCCTAAATTATGTTAAAGTATTGTGGAGTTTTGTTGCTTGAAGTCTTCCTTCTGTCCTCACAGGCGATTTTGCTGAAGTATAATTGTCACATTTGGGGGAATTATTAAAACTCTAAGATATAAAGTTTCAATAATTCATTGCTAATTGCATGTGAAGTCCCCCAGGGATGTATGAACAGGTGCATACCTTTAAAATGAAATATATTCAATGATGCTGTCAATAAAAAGGTTTTAAAATAATTAAAAAAATAACAATGATACATTAAACATTCAAATTAATAGCTACAAAAGAGAAATGTATTTGGAAAAGAAATAATTTTTGATTTGTAGATAGATATGCAGAATACCTAAAGAGACATGAAATCAAATAAAGTAACCAAAATTAAACAGAACAAAATTATTCAGTTATAAATTATTTCATTTTCTCTAAGTAAAAATGTATTCAAAAATTTTGGTGGTGGACATGTATTATATATAGTCTTAGCAGAAAAATGAAACAATATATCTTATAAAGCAAACATTGCCAAAGATTGAATGTTTATCCATTTAATTATTTTAATCTTTAAATTTTTTAAGGAAAAATTAATGTCACTGATTGGAAAGGCCTTCAGGCTATCGTGTTTATTACAAGAGATAGGCTTCACCTATCCAAGGAAACACTGAACCAGTGAGCAAGTGTGGAAACCAATACACTTCCAGAGTTCCCATCCATGGAATATTAATTGCATCAGCTACCACTCATAGGGGCAGTGTTTCTGTTCGTCAATAAATTGGCTTACCCTTCCAGTGATCCAGTTTCAAACACTTAGAAGATACAATCTGATTGAAGATTGAATCTCCTCATTCAATCATTATGACTAGGAGAGCAATGTTAGTCACATGACACATAACACTATTCTTTCCAGTTGGTCACATGATTAATTCTTGTGTAAATGCTCTCAGGAGAAAAAAAAAAAGCAATGGAATGGCATCTTTTATAAACTTATCATATATTACAATATTATCTTCACTATATAACTGCCATCAGGTAGTTTGTCATATATCTCTTTCCATTCTTTCTCCCTGACATACAGTTTAAAAGAAATATGCCTTATTTAATAAATAATTTAATTTCTTAAAACTTACAATACAATTATACCTCAGGAAAAAAGAAATCACAAATAAACAATCCAAACTTATAGTGGCTTAGATGGTAAAGTGTCTGTCTGCAATGCAGGAGACCAGGTTCGATCCCTGGGTTGGGAAGATCCCCTGGGGAAGGAAATGGCAGCCTACCCCAGTATTCTTGCCTGGAAATCCCATGGACCACTGGAAGGCTATGGTCCATGGGGTCGTAAAGAATCGGACACGACTGAGAGACTTCATTTTCACTCTCAAGAGAAAAACAAAAACCAAAGTTTGTGGAAAGAAATAAATTATAAAAGAACAGAACAGAAATAAACAGAAATGAAAAATAGAAATGATTGAAGAAACTAAAAGCTAGTTCTTAAAAAAAATAAAATTAATAAACATTTAGGCACACTCAAGAAAAAAGGGAGAGTGCTCATACAATAAACTTATAAATGAAAAAGCAATTAGAGTCTTTGTATTTGTATGGTGTCCATTATAAGAGACTACCACAAGCAACTATATGCAAATAAAATGAACAACCTAGAAGAAATGGACAAATTCTTAGAAAGGTACAATTCCCTAAGTCTAACCAAGGAGAAATAGAAAATATGAACAGACCAATCACAAGCATTGAAATTGAAACTGATTAAAAAATTCTCAACAAAAATCCAGGACTAGTTGCCTTCATGGGCTTCCCTAGTAGCTCAGTTGTTAAAAAATCCATCTGCAATGCAGGAGACCCCGGTTTGATTCCTGGGTCAAGATGATCTCCTGGAGAAGGGATAGGCTGCCCATTCCAGTATTCCTGGGCTTCTCTGGTTGCCACCAATGCGGAAGTCCTTATTTTGATCCCTGGGTTGGGAAGATCCTCTGGAGAAGGGAATGGCTACCCACTTCAGTATCCTGGAGAGGAGAATTCCTTGGGCTACAAGACCAGGAGCTGACTGTGGCTCAAATCATGAACTCCTTATTACCAAATCCACAGTCAAATTGAAGAAAGTAGGGAAAACCACTAGCCCATTCAGGTATCACCTAAATCAAATCTCTTATGATTACACAGTGGAAGTGAGAAATTGATTTAAGGGCCTAGATCTTATAGATAGAGTGCCTGATGAACTATGGAATGAGTTCCGTGACATTGTACAGGAGACAGGGATCAAGACCATCCCCATGGAAAAGAAATGCAAAAAAGCAAAATGGCTGTCTGGGGAGGCCTTACAAATAGCTGTGAAAAGAAGAGAGGTGAAAAGCAAAGGAGACAAGGAAAGATATAGGCATCTGAATGCAGAGTTCCAAAGAAGAGCAATAAGAGATAAGAAAACCTTCTTCAGCAATCAAAGCAAAGAAATAGAGGATAACAACAGAATGGGAAAGACTAGAGATCTCTTCAAGAAAATTAGAGATACCAAGGGAACATTTCATGCAAGGATGGGCTCGATAAAGGACAGAAATGGTCTGGACCTAACAGGAGCAGAAGATATTAAGAAGAGGTGGCAAGAATACACAGAAGAACAGTACAAAAAAAAAAATCTTCATGACCTGAATAATCACGATGGTGTGATCACTAATCTAGAGCCAGACATCCTGGAATGTGAAGTCAAGTGGGCTTTAGAAAGCATCACTATGAGCAAAGCTAGTAGAGGTGATGGAATTCCAGTTGAGCTGTTTCAAATCCTAAAAGATGATGCTGTGAAAGTGTTGCACTCAATATGCCAGCAAATTTGGAAAGCTCAGCAGTGGCCACAGGACTGGAAAAGGTCAGTTTTCATTCCAATCCCAAAGAAAGGCAATGCCAAAGAATGCTCAAACTACCACACAATTGCACTCATCTCACATGCTAGTAAAGTAATGCTCAAAATCCTCCAAGCCAGGCTTCAGCAATATGTGAACTGAGAACTTCCTGATGTTCAAGCTGGTTTTAGAAAAGGCAGAGGAACCAGAGATCAAATTGCCA